>VDFB02279542.1:0-20272 GCA_007258455.2 Sequoia sempervirens | reverse complement strand
AGCCTTGATCCAACCTTTGAGTGGTTCAGATAAGCCCTCTACGAACAAAACTACCAGCCTCCTCTCTGAGATGTTTGGAACCATAACTGCCAAGCACTGAAATTCACTCATGAAGTGATCTAAACTGCCTGTTTGTTTTAGCTGTGCCAAGTCTCTGAAGTAAACCTCTGGGTCTTTCTTATCAAACCTCTCCACAAGTCTATCCACGAAGTCTTGATAAGTTGTCACCTGGTTATGCTGGAGCGTGATCATCCCATGAGACCACCAATCATGTGCAACTCCCTCCAAATGCAAGGTGGCATATTTAATGGCCTCAATCTCTGTCATGGGTCTCAAGGCTAAAAATGTATCAAGCTTATGGATCCAAGCTTGAGCTGTCATCTTACCACTACCATCAAATGAAGGTAAAGTGAGCTTGCTTGCAACACGCGTCAGCTCACTGTTTTGGTTCTTAGGCCTTCTGTCTTGCCTGACTGCTCGATAGTGTTCTCTCCTCTGGTTCACAAATCTCTCAAATGTCATCCTCTCTCGCACCTATGGAGCCAACAATTCCCATTCATCATTTGCAGCCATGATGGTATCTGCGAACATCTCCTCTCCTGCTTCTTCTGCAGGTGCTACCTCCGGTTCATTTCTAATGAAAGTAGGACGAGTAGGCCTGTCTGCTGTCCAGGATCGAGTCCTCTGAGCTCTGGGTGATCCCACTGCACTCATGTTATCTCCTTGTTCTCGATTTTGTCTGTCCGGTTGATTCATGCGCTCAACCAAGGTGGTGAGTGCCTGCAAAGCCTGAGCAACCTGCTGCTGTTCTGCAGCCATGTTTCTGAAAAATTCTCTTTCTTCCCGTTCCTCATCTCTGTGCCCTCTGGGTGGGCTGCCAGCTTGCCTGTCACCCATTTCAGCCAAAGGTACCTCTGTAAATGGGTTATCAGTTTGCCAGTGTCTCTCTTGTTCTGCTCTTCTACGGGTGTAATACCTGTGAGGTCCAACCTCTTGTGGTTGCATGTGACTTTCAAACCCTCAGAATGGCAGGAAACCGCTTTGATACCACTGTAGAAACCCCTGTTCTCACTGTTCCGGAACTGAATGATTTTTTTGATTGTTTTTTTGATTTTTTTTGTGTTTTGGGTTTTCGCATGCAATAATATGAAATGCGATTTTGAAAGGAATACTTCTAAAAATTAAAATAAATGCCAGAAGATATGAACTGAAGCAAATAGACCTCTGAAATGATAGCATATGGAATCATTATTCTTTCTGGATGATTACAAAGTTGAAACCCTAACATGCAGACCAACATGCAAACTAAATTACAACATTAAGAAACTTGATTGCAGCCACCTGTGAGGAGCTTGAAATGGTACGGCCAACCTCAGAAGATCTTCTTCCAGCCTCAAAAATGATGCAAACTCTCCCTGTGACCTAGGCGTCCAAACTGAAGAAGATAGAAACCCAAAAGACAAGGCGTCCAGGCAAATATGAAAAGTACGGCACTCAAGCTGATTTGTACGGCCCTTGAACAGCAGCAATAAAATCCGTACCTCCTTGAAAATGGTGCCAGATGAAAACTAAATCAGCCATTCAAGAAAATAACTCTATTCTGATGATTTGCAATTAACTCTGAAGTCAAAAAAACTCTGAATAGGCTCTGTAATAACTTCTGGGTGAAGCTATCTCTCTGACAAGCAATAAATCAGCTGATATTTCACAGCCTCTGAACTGCAGACATTGAAGATGGCTCGTTCTCCAATGCAGAATGAAAACTGGAACCCTAGGCTATGTTCTCAGAAGAAAGAAGCAAAAGTTGATTTTTCCAAAAATGCATAATGAACTTCACTCTCAACCGAACTTTTATATTTTCACAATTAGGGCGAACTTGGCACAAAACCCTAATTTTTAAATAACTTTATATTTTTCACTTAAATCTTTTCCTTAAGTTTGGCGTCCCTTTTTGATATAAAATTTAATTAAAAACTGGCCCCCTTTTATGATGGTCGACCCCTTCATAAGTCACTTTAAGTTATAATATAAAATTATATTATAACTTTATAATTTTAACTTCACTTTTTAAATAATATTTATTCTGGCAAATAAATATTAATATCTCTTTGAATATTAGCCCAAATGATGAACCGTCTGAAGCCTGATGATAAGTGACTGATTCCGCATGTGCCTTGACCATACTGTTTAAAATAGCCGGAGCTCCAACTGCATGCAACCACTTACTAAAAATAGTAAGTCAAGCAAATGATGTCCTAACCATAGTTTACATAATCGCCGATTAATCTCCGAGTGGACGATTAATCGCCAGATTTCAGGCAAAACGATTATTTTCTGCCTTTACTCGCCAAATGCTACAGTGCTTTCGTTTCATGCGTTTTTTTCTGCGTTTCTTCTACTTTAACCCTCGATTTTACCTTCGTTTTTGGCGTGATTTGAAGCTTCTATTTCCGCGCACTGGTTGCTATGGGCATCGCGATTTGCAGCAACGCACCTGTTTTTCTCACGTTTTGGAAGAGTCTCTTCATCAAACCCTCAAATTTGCATATGACACTCTAAATTTTCAGACACCCACGAATTTCCACTGTGTCCTTGCGCGATTGTGACTGCAATCGGCATCACAAATTGCAAGAATAGCTCGCGGCATCGCATGAGTTACATGATATAAGTTTAAAATTTTTATAAAGTCTATAAATTATAAAATTTCTAATACTATATAAAATTTGTATAGTTTAAATATATTATAGATATATTTATTATTATGTATTCTATTTTAAATTTATATATTATAAAATCTTAAAATATTATAAATATTTTATAATATTATATTATAAAATATTTTAATATATATACTATACAATCATAGATTATATTTATTATTATATATTATATTTTATACATTATAGAACTTTAAAATATTATAAATATTTTGTATATTATTAAAATTTTAAATATTATAAAATATTTTAATATATAGTATATATAGTATATACTATAAGTATAGATTATCATTATGAAATATGAATATATTGATATATATAAGAATAAAAATATAGTTAGTTTATTATATATTAAGTTATATATTATATTTTAATGCCTTTTAAGTTGCCGAGTATTGCCGAGTATTTGCCGAGTATTTTCCGAGTATTTGCCGAGTCAAAAATTTTGGGCTTGCCGAGTACTCTCCGAATCCGAGTATGTAAACTATGGTCCGGAGCTAACCCCAATGAAAGCCGGACTGAAATATCCTCGATAGCGAAGCCAAGCCATGCCTCAACAAGACCCTCTATCCTGTATTAGCCTCAATGAGGGTCACATGATAGCCAATCTCAAAAGCTGGAGATGTCACGAAGGACATTACAAAGTTGGCCTCATTGAGGCTAGAGTAGTAGTTAAGCATCATATTGTGAATCTTGTTCTTATTGAAGAATTTTGGAGGTTTGCCCCATCAAAATGGCCTATTATTATCAAGTATTTGCAGCATATTTCCTATTATATTCTTCTCTTGTGCAAATAATTACGTGAAAAGTGCTATCCGAGCATGATCTTGGCATTTGAAAGGCAAGAAACAAGGCATTTTTTTGATTTAGGAGGTCAAATTGTGAAGCACATTTATTTTTCAATTTGGTGATTTTTTTGTCAAATTTGGAGGGTTAATTAGGGACATATTGAAGCTGCTGCAGTCCAAATTTGAGATCATTTGAAGCATTTTTGGAGTTATTGCAAAATTAGGGTGTTCATCAAATTTGCTTCCAAGGCTACAAATTAGTGAATTCTTAGAGATTTTTTAGAAAAGTGAAATTTAGGCCCAAGTAAGTTTTGTAATTTTTTTTAGCTTATTTGGATTTGTTTTGTGTAAGGCAGTGCAAAATTATTTTGGCCATACCATGGTGGGGGATTCAACAAGAGGCAAGGGAAGGAATTCGGTCACTATTGGAAAGACTTCAAACAAAGATGATGCAATAATCAAAGAGATGGACTTCTTACGCTTTAAAGGACTGTAAAGGAAGGAACCATCAAGATGGAGGAGTAAATCTTGTTAGATGTTGTAAAGTAGATGAAAGGGGTAGCTAAGAAAGTAGATTTTGAGGAAATGTACAAATGAGTAACTTTTCTTCAAGGTTCTAGAGATTTCTAGTGGACTGATTAACACCACAAGACTAAGGAAGAAAATGTGTCTTCTAAGGGACATGATGCTTTTGAGTTTGACTCAGATCTCAAACAAGACTATCACCCGATTATTGTTATGACTAACTTTAGCACTTCATGCCAAAGATGGAAATGTGCAAGTTTGATGGCAAGAATCCAACCAACTAGCTATTCCAAATGGAGTAGTTCTTTGATATTCATCACATTCTATGTCAAAAGGAGGTGGCTATGACATCATTATATTTAGAATTAGATCAATTCATATTTTTTGTTGGCTATGTGATTAGAAGAAAAAGAAAGGATGTCACAAAGTCTGATTTCCAAGAGGAACTCATGACACACTATGACAGTGGTCTTATGGATAGCCACTTCAGCCAAATCACCAAATTAAAGAAAATAGGTATAGTCAAGGAATATACTCAACTATCCAAACCTTTTCTTCAAGAATGGATCATGTTATGGAAAATAAATTAAATGAACTATAACTAGGGGTTCTAAAGGATCACTTCAAATATGAGGTATGCATGTTCAATCCAACTTTTGTCTCCCAATCCATGATTATGGCAAGGTAAGTAGAGGAATTTTCTTTGGGCAATAGAAGGCAGGGGCTCATAAGAGAGAGGAGCTCTCTAGCACAATCATTCCCTCAACCTACTAGATTGACTCCTTAATAGATTGAAGAAAAAAGGGCCAAAAGGTTATGCTTTAACTGTGATAGTAAATAAAGTTGAACATAAGTGTTTAGAAAAGACATTTTACATTGACAATGTTAGTGAGGAAGAAGTGGATCAAGAAGAGGTAATAGTAGTTGATGATGAACAAGATGAGTTAGATGATCTACCACTAACTATCTCCAACCATGCACTATAGAGGATTAGCACACCACAAAGCCTCTAGGTAATGGGGTACCTAGAAAAGAAAAAGGTGATAGTATTAATTGACTTAGGAAGTACTCATAACTTCACAAACAAAATGTTGGCAACATGATTTAATTGTTTTGTTTACCCAACCCTAGAATTTTAAGTCATGGTTGCTCATGGTGTATAGTTAGTTGCTCAGGGAAGTGCCATAGTATCAAACTCACTATGGGAGACTATCATTTAGAGCTCCCTATGTTTTCTATTCCCATAGGTGGAATAGATATTTTTTTATGGGTCCAATGGCTTACTACCTTGAGAACAATAGAGATGATTTTCCAGGAATTATTCTTGCGTTTTTGTTTAGAAGGTAGGGCATTTGAATTGTCTGTGTTGCATGCAAAGTCTACGCAAATGGTAAACTATCGCCAAATGCAAAAAATGCTAAGAATGACTATAGATGGAATCGTGGCGCACATATTTTCATTAGATGCCCAATAGGAAAAGAGTCTTACATCACTAGATCTACAAAAAATTCTAAATAAGCACTCAGTAGTTCTTGGAGATATGCCAAAGGGATTGCCTCCTTAAAGAGATTATGATCACGCCATTTAGCTACTACTAGGGAGACAGCCACCCAACATTAGACCTTATAGGTACTCGTATATGCAAAAAAATGAAACTGAGAAAGTTGTACATGAGATGTTGGAAATAGGTATCATTCATCATAGTTAGAGTGCTTATGTCATGATATATTGATTTACAGCAAAATATGGGAGGAACATTTGTACTGTGTTGACCAAGCATTACAAATTCTCCAACATTAGCTTTGTGCTAAACTTTCTAAGTGTGCTTTTGGACTCAAAGGGGTAGAGTATTTGGCTCACATTGTATCTCATGGAGTCAAGGTTGATCCCAACAAAATCAGGGCTAAGATGGAGAGGCTGGTTTCTAAATCCATTAAGAGTTTGAGGGGTTTTCTATGACTCATTGGATACTATAGAAGATTTGTAAAGAATTATGGCCGCATAGTAACACTCATGACAAACACTTTTGAAAATGGATGCTTTCAAGTGGAATGAGGCAATTGATACTACATTTGAGAGTCTAAAGGAAGTTATGTGTACCACTCTAGTTCCCACCACTCCAAATTTCACCAAAACTTACTATGGTAGAGTGTGATGCTTTAGGATGTAGAATAGGAGTGCTCATGCAAGGAGGTAGGCCCATTTCTTTTGAATCTTAAGAATCAACTTGAATTTATTTGTGAGAAGGAAATGCTGGCTATTCATCATGTAGTTAAACAATTGAGGCCATATTTGATGGATAGACACTTCAAAGTAAACACACATCATGATAGCCTCAAATATTTTTTATAGTAACAATTATCCTCAAAAGGGCAACAAAAACGGGTTGTTAAGACGTTGGGATATAACTTTGAGATCATTTGTAAGAAATAAAAAGAGAATGTTGTGGTTGATGCACCATCTAGAAAGGATGGTAAGGATGAGGTATTGTTGTATGTCATTTGAAATTTATGAATAGATTGGGTTAAATAAGCGAGATTAGAATGATTTGAGTAGCTCGGATAAGTTTTGTTGGAAGGGAGACACCCTATGGTGTAAAGAGAAACTGTATCTATGCAAGAATTCCACTTGCATAGAAAAGATTCTATAGGAGCTACATGGTTCTCAAGTTGGGGTTCACTTAGGATTTTTGAAGACATCAGCGAATGAAGCAAGACTTCTTTTGGGATGGGCTTAAAGGGGATGCTTAAAAATTTGTGGTAGAATGTCTAGTATGTCAAAGAATTAAAGGTGAGATGATTAAGACACTTGGTCTTTTACAACCCTTGGTTATTCCTAGCTAGCAATAGGCAGCGGTTTCCATGGATTCCATCATAAGCCTACCAAAGTCTAAAGGGAAAAATGTCATCATGGTAGTGGTGGATAGAATCGCCAAATATGCCCATTTGTTTACACTATCCCATCCTTTTACAACAAGTAGCCTGGCCAAAGCATTTATAGAGAATATATAGAAATTACATGGTGCCCTAAAGGTTATTGTAAGTGATTGTGATCCTATATCCACGAGTAATTTTTGAATAGATCTATTCTCTTGTTTGGGTACTCAACTAGCTTGTAGCTCTTTATATCATTCTTAGTCAAATGAGCAAATTGAGGTTGTCAACAAATGCTTGGAGGGATATCTACATTGTTTCACTTAGATAAGTAGTCTCAATAGGTGGCTTGGCTATCACTAGCAGAATGGCTGTCTAGCACTCCATAGTGCTTAAAAATGCACCATTTGCGGCATTATATACATACCATCACATCATTTGTTGAAGGCTACACCCAAATTTCAAGCTATGGAAGATCGCCTGAATTATCAACATTTACTTTTTGGTCTCGAGGAGAATTTGGTTGTGGCAAAAATAAAAATAAAACAATAGGCCGACCAACACTGTAATGGAAGGAATTTTGAAGTAGGATATTGTAACCTCGCTTTTAGCACTTAAATTTTCAGTGATTGGTAGCCTATTCCCAAGCAGTAAATGGGTCGGTTAGTGGCGTAATTAGGTTTCCCAAATATTGATGGGTTCTCTCTGAAGATCCGTGGTTTTGCTTGTTGAGCTTGGTTACTTGATTTGATTCCTTCCGGTTTTCGTGAGAGCTTCAAGTAGAGGTAATGACTTGTAACCTGCTGCTTGCAACCTTCTTCCGACCACCATTTTAGTAAGTTTAATGGCCACATCCCGAGCTCTTGGGGGATTTTGATCATGGATTCTTTCCGCTTGTTTTTGCATTGGTATCGGGTGATGCACTTTGATCCGGTGAACTTCTGGAATTTACTATTTTTAGTAAATTCTATTTCTGGCAGTGGTCCTATTGGTTTCAGCACGGATGGCTCTCATATTCAGTTAGCTCAGTTGGTTTGATCAATTTTGGCCTTGGGACGCATTTTGGAGAGATAAGTTCATTTTATTTAAATAATGTTATGTTAATGTTATATTTTAATGTTGACTCCCCCCTTGGCCTAGCTACATCACTTCAAGTTGTTCTTAAAAGGTGTTCTTCAAGGGTGGGCGCTTCATTGAAGGAAATTTATTATTATTCAAAGGTCTATTTCATGCTTGAGTTGGACGCCTTCTTTGAGGAGGGAATTAATTTAAAATTAAAGTCAAATATTGCTTGGAAAATGGGACGCCATCTTTGGAGGGAAAGGAGTTATTTCAAATTTGAAAAGTTAGGGTTTCTAGAAGCTTCTGGAGAGTCTTCACAAAGTTATAAAAGGAGGTCTTGGGTCCTCATTTGGATGATCTTATGTCTTGAGTAAAGTTATGCTGCCGGAATGGTATTTGGATTGCTTCGAGGAATGAATGCCTCCTAGCCTTGGCTCGACTTCTTGCTTGAAAGACAGCAACTAGTGGAGAGTTAGATTGTAGTTGAGTGAGATTTGTAGTGAGATTTTTCATTGTAGAAGTTGTTTTGCATTTGTAGTTCAGTTTCTTGCATTTTAATCAAAATCTGGAGTTGCTGATTTTGTATTGCAGATTGAAGTTTATACTCATAAGTCTTTGGGCGATTTTATTTTGGTTCTGGGTAGTTTACCCATGCATTTGCTAGCCTTGGGCGCCCCTCTATGCCAAGTTGCAGATTTTTTAGAGGTGTCTTGGATTTTATCTTGTTGGTAGAACATTTCTTGAGGCTATACCATTCTGTTTTGCCTAGCAAGTGTTTAGAAAAAAAAATACTTCAATTTTTCAGCTGTTTCTTTGTGTAGTCTTCATTGTCATCATCCTAGCATTCATTTGCATCAAGTTTCATGTCATTCTGGCAAGTATTGAGTGAGTTGTGAGCATTTTAGTGGATTCTAGGGTTGCTGGTTATGCATATGAAGTTGTTGTTCTGTCATATCAGCTTGTGTAAGTCTATCATTTGAGTTGGGTTTGGGTTGAAAGTCATTGTCATCATTGAGGGGACATTATACTATATTGCAGCTCTGTTAGACTTCTTATTCTATGTTATTGGCAGACACTCTATAATTCATTGTAAGTTGAACAGTAGTACTGTCAGCAATCTTACTTCTGCTTCCTTTGCTTCATTGTAATACCCACTGAATAAGTGGAAGAGGTTGGCTTGCCACCTATTTACATTTTGAATTAGCATTGTAATTACTTAGCATCTCTGTCATATGGTAGCTCCAATTCCATCTTGGGTTGGGAGGCACATTCTTGACGTCGAGTTACTTCAACATAGTAGTTGGTAGGGATCCTCTAACCATATGTTCGTCCACCTTGGGCACATTCTTAGTTAGAGTTACTCTTTCAGCATTGCATTGAGATCCTATGACCATATGCTCGCTGTCATCTGGCACATCCTTGGTTAGAGTTGAATTTTGAATCGCTTTGGTTTTAAGTGCTAACCCTAACAGGTGCATGTTGTTGTAATTGCATTCAAAAAATGGAAAAAAATTGGTTTGGAATATTTTAGTGGTATCAGAGCCAAGATCCTGCCATCCATTGAAAGTAATCAATGATTTAATTGTCAGATGGGTGACAGAGATACCAGACACTATGTACAGAGAGAGATGACTACAGAGAAGTCTGTACTTGAGTTAATGCATGAACTGTTTACGCTAATGAAGGATCCTGACATAAGGTGGGGAATCAAAAAGATTTATGCTAAGTCTGCAAGTCAGGATAGAAAGGTGCACATGCCACTTCAAAATGATCGTGAGCTTGATAAAGATACCTTGGCAAATGAGGAGTTAAGGGTAGAAACCCATAATACTTCCCTTGACTTGCATGTAGTAGGAAGTGATGAAGATCAACTTGGTGAAAGGAACATAACAACAATCTTGAGTCCTAATAAGGATCCAACCTATGAGGGTCTTGAAGCTACGGGCTTCGCAGAAGATTTCAGTAATACTATTGTTTGGGATGAGTTTGCTGAAGAAGAGCAAATAGAAGGAAATACTGTTAGTGCCTTTGAATCAGCCCTTGACCATTGCCAAAGTGATAATGTTGGTAATGATTCCAACAGGATTGCACCACCTCGTGTTGAAGATTTGGTGATGGATAGTTTTCCTCTTGTTGCTGTCCAAACTCCTCAAGAGTTTTCACAAGAAGAAATTATGACAAGTGATCAAGGAAACCTTTTTGGTATGCATATGATTACTAAAGATGAGATCAGAAATATACCTATAGATGGTGGTTACATTGAAGGAAAAAGGGATGAAGTTTTCAAAATAGCTAACATTGAAGATTCTTGCTTCACTATGACTTTGGTGACTGGGTGAACGTGGGTTTGATCATCAAACTAAGCCTTTGGAGAGGACTTATGAAGAAATCAGTTCAAGTGAGTTACATGGTGACCTATTCAAAGACTCAACACTCCAAGAGAAGCATGAAGAGTACTTTTCTTTTGATCAAAAAAATCAGCCTTTTTCCATTTGGGATCCCAGTTGGTTAACACCAAGGTATGATAAAGAACCTTTGTGGGATGAATTTCCCTTTGATCCTGACGAAGATTGAAAATCAGATTTCATTGCAAATTATGAGGTGGCCATTGAAGAGGAAGTTGTCCTTGAAGAAGAGGAGTGTTCAACGAAGCTCCATAATGATCTATTTGAAGTGGTTGCAGCCACTAAAGAAGAGTATGTCTCTACAGAAACTTTCCAAACAACGGACGAATGTGATCCATTTAGCAAGTTGGATGCTGCTATAATGTTTGATCAAGAAGATGATAAGGTGGATGAAGAGCTAGAAGACTTTAGGGCCTTGAAGAAGAAAGGTTTAAAGTGGTTTTAGAATACAAGGTTGATTTACCAATTCAAGAAGCTGATTGCAAACTTGGGGTCAAAGAATCTATGAAGTATGATGCCTTTTATGATAATGAGCATTCTCCTCTAGTCAATGGTGAAGTTCATGAATGTTGGTGCAGCAATGAGGGCAGCAAAGACAAGAAACTAAGTTCTGATTTTTAGTTGCAGCCTAGCAATAATTCACCATCTTCACATTTTCATGAAGGGAGAGGTCAATTCAAGGTGTCCTTTGACAAGGAAGTGCAAACTCTATCCATGTCTGATCACACACTTAGCTTGGTTGAAGAGCTTTACTGGAAGGCCCAGCTTGAAGAGAGACAAAGAGGAGTGAAAGATGAAGTTGCTCTTCCCAATCTGCAACTTATCAGAAACTCCTTGGTAACCTTGAAGTCCAAGTACATGCACTTGGTTGAATATCGTGATCACACCTTTGAAGTCGCAAAAAGGACCATTTGTGCTTCTCAAGATAGAGAGAGGGAGTTTGATGAACTTTCTCTGGAACTTGAATCAACAAGAGTTACGCTAGAAGAAACTCAAATGGCATTTACAAAGGTAGAAAATTAGTTTGCTGATTTCAATTTTTTCACAAAGCAAGAGAATGTAAAAAGAGCTGAAGAAATCCAGCAAGTGATTGGAGAACTTGATTGTCTTCAAGAGGAGTTTGATCTTGTAAGCGTCACAAGGAAATCAGAAGTTGTATGTGCAGATTTGGGGCAGCGATACGAAAGGAATGGCTTCCAAGTCTTTGACAATCCCTTCTTTGAAGTGGGTGATGAAGCAACTTATGACAATCCTCTCTTTGTTTTGAAAAATGAGTCAAGTATTGAAGTGACCAAGCATGAGGTCAAGCATGAAATCCAATCTAAGGATGCTTTGATTTCACTCTATGAAGATGTGACACAAATTGTGATTAATAATCTTCCGAGGTTGCTTGTTAGCGAATGCATAAGAGGGTTCGAGGATGAAGTCTTTACATGGGAATTATTGATTCGGGGAGATTTCCAAATTTTCGGCATCAAGATGTTGATGCGACAAGTCTTGGTAGCTGTTGGTAACTTTAATACAATAGCTAGGAGTGAAGATTTCAGACCTACTATCTAGAAGGCATGGAAGGAAAGTGGACTAGAACTTGGTGGTTGCATAATTGATAATCCCTCCCTTGGGTGGAGTGATGTTTTGGTTCATACTAGTCAGTTTTGGGAGTTGAATTTGAAGCCACTCTATGTTTCATACTTCAATGTTGCTGAAGCTTTCATGGTTAAGCTTCAAGGATTCACTAGATGGTACATCGATTTTAAGATAATGCACATGATTCTCACTAGCACTTGGGAGTGCGTTGAGATTTCTTTTCAAAATGTTGAAAATCACTTTCAGTTGGGTATCCATGCTTGGGATTCTCAACATAGGTTGATGGAGCTTATTACATATGGAAAGGACTTTTGGAAGGATAAGGACCAAATTTTCATTTTGGTTGGTATTGTTCCCTTTTTTTCCAGCCACTTGATGGTTCCGTTTGTTCATCAACAAATGGATTGGAGAGAAATTTTGAGTATGGGTTGGAAAGATGAACAGTTGGTTGCTCTTGGCGTTGATCCTTGACCAAGACAAGGGCAGATTTTGGGACATGAGTTTGCTGGTTGGAGGCAGACCAACCATCTTACATGTGGAGTTACTTTCATTTAGGAGAGTGGATTCTTCACTTTCGGTCTAAGAGCTGGTATTTTTTAGTTGGAGGTTGCTCTAGTGTATTTTTCGGCCACTTTGGAGGTGCTACCTTGCAACTCAATGCTCATTTTATATACTCACGCTTGGAAATTCCATTGGTGCTTCTATTTTTCCTTTTGTGAAGTACTAAAATCAGATTGCACTTTTCTGACTTCAGCCTTGAATAGCAGATATTATTTGTTCCTTCACACCTATCCTATTCTCGGAGTTCATCTTATGGAGGTTTGTGATGTTAACTTTGACAGTTTTATCTCATTGTTGGTTCGGGACAACGAACTACCTCTTGTTTTGATTCATCATTCTGAGACTCATGAGGTTGGAACTATGAGAGTTTTTTGTAGTCTTCAGGGGGGTATAAGCATAATTCAGTTGGTGCATAGTAGCTCCATGAGAAGACGTGAGTATGAGTTTGTTGAGCTCTTGCAAAGGATTGTTTTCCTCTTTGCAAGAAGATTTGAAGATGACACTTTTTCCATCAGGGCTTCGTTTGTTATCATGTGGAGGTATGCTGAGGAGATTGATTTTGAGTTGAGTAGCCTATCTTTCTTCTTGCTTAGAATTGTGGTTGACAGTGGTATGGTTGATATTGCTGGCTTTGGGCATCTTGGACTTGAGGCATTGCATGATATTGATCTCAATCCTTTAAGATCTTTCAGTTTGAGTATCATGGATGGTAAACCCTTAGAGTTACAAGGAAGGTTAGTGCAGGATTGGCATGATGTTTTCATAGATATGATTAGAGTGGTGCAGCATTGGCATGGTGGGTCCTTCCTGAGACGGACTTGGGAACCTGAGATCATACTTGTTTGGGTATTGATCAGTTTTATATACTCTGGAGTTGTGGTGGTATTGCTTGAGGACAAGCAATTTTGGGAAGGGCAGACAGTAATGTCCCCATTTTTAGCACTTAACTTCTCAGTGATTGGTAGCCTATTCCTAGTGTGTTGTCGGCTAGTCAGTGGCAGAACTAGGGTTTCCGGCTGTTTAATGGGTTCTCTTGAAGATTTAGGGTTTTGCTTGTTGGAGTTTGGTTGTTTGGATTCTAGATTCCTTCTGGGTTTTCAGAGAGCTTCACAGAGGTATGACTTGCAACTACGTTGGGGAACTTTTTTGGAATTACTATTTTTAGTAAGTTATGACGGCTATAGCTTGGAGTCGAGGATTTTGGATTGCGGATTCTTTTTGGGTTTTCAGAAAGCTTCACAATGGTGTCACATGCACTTTGATCTGAGCAATTTTCTGAATTTACTATTTTTAGTAAATTCTATTTTTAGCAGTGGTCAAGTCAGCATCAGCTCAACAAGCTTTCCTTTTCTGGAAGTTCATTGGGTAATTCTGATTTTTGGCTTAAGGGGTTCATTTTGGAGAAATAAGTCATTTAAAGTTAATAATGTTTTATTTTATAAAATAACCCCTTGTCCTAGTAATGTGACTTTAAGTTGTTTTAAAAAGGGGGACTTTGAGGGTGGTCATCTCATGGGGAATTATTTTGATATGTCTAAAGTCAAAAATACTTCTTGGAGAAAGGGACGCCATTTTATGAAGAGGGGATTTTTAATAAAGTCAAGATTGAACATTATGAAAGGGGGCGCCCAAACTGGAAGGAAAATGAGTCAATTCAAATTTGAAATTAGGGTTTGTTTTCTAGAAGCTTCTGGAGGGCCTTCTCAAAGTTATAAAAGGGAGCCTTGGGACTTCATTTATCATCTTATGTCTTGAATATTGTTATGCTGCAAAAATGGTGTTGGATTGCTTCGAGGAATGAAAGCCTCCTAGCCTTGGCTCAACTTCGTGCTTGAGAGATAGCACCTAGTGGAGAAGTTTTCTTATGTTGAGTGGATTGTAGTGAGATTTTGCATTGTAGAAGTTGTTTGGCATTTGTAGTTCAGTTTCTTGCATTTTAATCATAATATGGAGTTGCTGATTTTGTATTGCAGATTGAAGTTTATACTCATAAGTCTTTGGGAAAATTTATTTTGGTTCTGGGTAGTTTACCCATGCATTTGCTAGCCTTGGGGGCCCCTCTATGACAAGTTGCAGATTTTTTAGAGGTGTCTTGGATTTTATCTTGTTGGTAGAACATTTCTTGAGGCTATACCATTCTGTTTTGCCTGGCAAGTGTTTAGAAAAAAAATACTTCAATTTTTCAGCTGTTTCTTTGTGTAGTCTTCATTGTCATCATCCTAGCATTCATTTGCATCAAGTCTCATGTCATTCTGGCAAGTATTGAGTGAGTTGTGAGCATTTTAGTGGATTCTAAGGTTGCTGGTTATGCATATTCAGTTGCTGTTTTGTCATATCAGCTTGTGTAAGTCTATCATTTGAGTTGGGTTTGGGTTGAAAGTCATTGTCATCATTGAGGAGAGATTATACTATATTGCAGCTCTGTTAGACTTATTATTCTATGTTATTGGCAGACACTCTCTAATTCATTGTAAGTTGAACAGTAGTACTGTCAGCAATCTTACTTCTGCTTCCTTTGCTTCATTGTAATACCCACTGAATAAGTGGAAGAGGCTGGCTTGCCACCTATTTACATTTTGAATTAACATTGTAACTACTTAGCATCTCCATCATATGGTAGCTCCAATTCCATCTTGGGTTGGAAGGCACATTCTTGATGTTGAGTTACTTCAGCATAGTAGTTGGTAGGGATCCTCTGACCATATGTTCGTCCACCTTGGGCACATTCTTGGTTAGAGTTACTCTTTCAGCATTGAATTGAGATCCTCTGACCATATGCTCGCCGTCATCTTGTGCATCCTTGGTTAGAGTTGAATTCTGCATCACTTTTATTTTAAGTGCTAACCCTAACGGGTGCATGTTGTTGTAATTGCATTCAAAAATTGAAAAAAATTAGTTTGGAATATTTCAAACATGCACAAATGAACACATAAATGGATGAGACTGAAACAATTACACTTGGAGATAGATTATAGATTTGAGAAGATTCTACAATGCTAGAAAAATCACTATTTGATGAATAGTAGGACTCATTCACCACTGATGGTGAATCAATCCTCCTATTGGTAAAATCTCCTTAAATAGGTTTCCGACTGTCGGGAACTAGAATCTGAAAAAATCACCTTTTTAGCCTTAAGGTGGGACTCATTCACCACTGATGGTGAATTATTCCTCCTCCAAAATTTTATGAAATCAAAGGTCAATTTTGTAACTCTAGATCTGCACTTGTATTCTTGTCGGGTTGACAGAGTCAAATTTGCAAAAAATAGATTGTAGGTTGTCTCCAAGCTTGAAATAGGGTTTAGTTGAATTGAAACACTTTGTTGACTTCTTGACCACTTTTCAACACCTATTTTCTTGACAAATCTACATACAAAAGTTTGCAAACACACATGCAAAAGGGGAAAAATGGTTAAGGGTTAGAGTATAGGGATTTGCCTTGGTCAAATCCCACTTTGGTAATCAAACCCTTAATAAAGAAATGAAATGAAATAATCAAGGAATGATGAATAAAAAACATTCAAATGTCCTAAATTCACCACAACCTTGTTGAAGAAATATGAAGATATGTCAATGACTGCTCCAAGATGCTTGGTGAATGCTTGATGGAATGATGAAAAGTGCTTGAATGCTAATTGATGTTGAATAAGTGAATGCAAGTGAATGGGGGTTAAAATGGATGTAAAAACACTTATTTATACAAACTTATACCCTAATAACCCAATAATACAATTAATTAATTACTTTCGGGAACTAGAATCTGACAAAATCACCTTTTTAGCCTTAAGGTGGGACTCATTCACCACTGATGGTGAATCAGTCCTCCAGAATTTTATGAAATCAAAGGTCAATTTTGTCTCCAAGCTTGAAATAGCATTTAGTTGACTTGAAAAACTTTGTTGACTTCTTGACCACCTTTCAACACCTATTTGCTTGAAAAATCTACATACAAAAGTCTGCAAACACACATGCAAAATGGGAAAAATGGTTTAAGGGTTAGAGTATAGGGACTTTCCTTGGTCAAATCCCACTTTGGTAATCAAACCCTTAATAAAGAAATGAAATGAAATAAGCAAGGAATGATGAATAAACAACATGCAAATGTCCTAAACTCACCACAACCTTGTTGAAGAAATCTGAAGATATGTCAATGACTGCTCCCAGATGCTTGGTGTATGCTTGATTGAATGATGCAAAGTGCTTGAATGCTAATTGCTGTTGAATGCGTGAATGAAAGTGAATGGGGGTTAAAATGGATGTAAAAACACTTATTTATACACACTTATGCCCTAATAACCCAATAATACCTCATCACAGGCCGACATAAGTATTTTTGAATAAAAACGTGAAAGAAAATTTGAATTATTTTGATTTTGGAGCCAAGAGGGACTCATTCGCCACCCATTGCGAATGGGTCCCACTCTAGGCTTGTAAGTTGGTGTCGGGAACTATCTTACATTTAATGTTGTTTGTCGGGTTTACATTTTAAAATACACTTAATTAAGTCTGATGAGTGCATAAGGGGGTCAAATAAAGCATAAGAAAGGTGTAAATAGTTGAATCAAGCCTAGAGCAGCGATGAATCTTGTTACAAGACTTTACAACAGTTTAGAATAGAACTTGATAAGTGATGAAAAGGTAATTTTTAGGTGAATTGTAATGAGAAGAGTCTAGAAAAGTGTAAAAATGTGTTACAACACTTCACAACACCTTCACAAGACATCATAATTTAAATGATTATGACTTAATGCGAATGCATAAGTTACATTGAAACATTAAATCAAAGAAAAATAGATCAAGCATCATTAAAGAAAGACCTAAAAGAACATGGGAATGTCAATGATCCATTTTTCTATGGTACATTTAGCCCCCACTTTAGTGAGAGGATGAACTTGCTTCAAACTCACAATAAAGTAACCATGCACATTGAGAAGGATCCAAATGCACTTATGATAGCTCAAGATGGAATTTCAATGATCAAGAGGAATGACAATGATCAAGAGTAATGATCAAACCCCTAAGATGAAGATCCCATGAAAAACTAAACATAAGAACAAAGGAACACATGGAAGAAAAGAAGGATGAAAAGAAAAAGTTGGATCAAGCTTCGATCATTTTTTCAGCTACTTGTGAATCAGATTTAGGCTGTTTTCCAGAAAAAAGAAAATGCATACTCACTTTGGGGTGATAGAACACATGGTGGTCTATCGGGAGAGAATACCCAAAAGGTGAAATACATTCACTAGTTGGTATGTACTCACAAACACATAGGTGGCTATGGGGAAAGTCGTGTTGCAGAATGGGCTTCCTGCTCAACCATATCAAATTTATACCTCATGATAACTTTAACAAGGCACTACAAAGGAAAATTTCAGTTTGTGCTTCATGAGACAAGCAAAGCTTTTTATGCTTAGAACTCATGAAAAAAGACCAAGGTACCATGGGCATGCAAGTTGTGTTATGCAAGGTGGAAAAGATGTAAAATATAAAATGTAAAAGGTTTTCAAAGGAGTCTTGTTAAGTTCATGCAAGGTATATTACTTAGGGAACATTGTGTCTAATGTATCTAAGAGAGGACCAATCAAAGAATAGTAGATTCACAACTTAGGGGATATAGTGCATCGCATCAAGCCACCAAGAGGAATGTAATATGCTAAGATAGATCACACTTATGAAAGACATCACACCCAATGTCATCCACAAAGTGATGAACACATCATATAAAGTGACAAGGCTGCACTAAGAACCAAGAATGAAAATGAAATGATGCCAATGTATGCCCCCTACTTTAAAGGAATTGCTACACACCATTTTGTGAGAAATTACTCTAAACTAGTGAAGGAAAAATGCAAAAAGAAAACAAGACATGAGAGCCAACTTGGAAAGCCCCTATGCCAAGTCATATGTTTCCAAGGAAGGCTATGTCATGCAAAGGAAAAAGAAATAAAAAGAAAAGGAGGATTGCCCCCTAGAAAAGAACACACCAAACACATCAGGGATCTATGGTATTGGGTCAGTATGTTCATTGCTGCAATATTTTGATTAAAGAGCTCAAAATTGTCATCATTCCCCAAAACACATAGAACTGGAAGAATGACACAAAGAGAGCAAAAACAAAAGAAAAACAAAGTCCTGTTTTGGGTCAACATGGAAGATACATTGTGGTCTCAACACTTTCCATCATCCCCAAAAGGAAAACACAAATGAAAGAAAACAAAAAAGGAAAACAAAAAGAAAAAGCTTTTGGGTCAACATGAAGGAGACATTTCGATCTCAATGCCTTGCGTCATCCCCAAAAGGAAAAACATAAGAAAGGACGAAGTAAAAAGAAAAAAGGATCCAATTGGGTCAACATGGAAGATACATAGGTTGTCTCTATGCTTTCTGTCATCCACAAAAGGAGAACACAAAATAAAAGAGAAAAAGAAAGGGCCTTTTGGGTCAACATGGAAGAGACATAGGGTGTCTCTACGCTTTGCATCATCCCCAGAAGGAGGACACAAAACAAAAGCACAAAAGAAAGGACCTTTTGGGTCAACATAGAAGAGACATTGGGTGTCTCTATGCTTTGTGTCATTCCCAAAAGGAAATCTAGAAAACAAAAGGTGAAAAACAAAGGAAAATCTACTACATATAGAAAAATAAAGGTACAAATAGAGGAAGTGCACAAAAAGAGAGAGAACATCAAAAGCACATTATAGGGGAACATGATATGCACATGCAATCAAACCAAAGAAAAAGGAAAATGTAAAAGGAGCTAGTAATGCAAATGTAATTCAACCATTAACCGAGTTATTGACTTCTCAATCTCGAGTAGTATAAGTGGAAGGTGAATAACACAATTAAGAGACAAAGGAAAAATGCATTAAGAGGTCAAGGCTAACAACTTCTTTCCTCCATAGAGTGTAAGACAAGAATGATCCAAGGTAGGTGATGGGAAGGATCATGCAATAGTGAGAATGAAAAATTCTACAACGATGGCATGACAAATGGATTTGGTTTTAAGGGATGATAGGAAAGCAATCGATATCAGTGAAGTGATACTTGTTCAGTATGTCCTTCAATGTTTGACATTCTTCAGTTCAGTGTCTAAGAAGATGATGGTATTTGCAGTATGGTATGTTAGAGTCTTCAGGAAGAATGACCAACCTATTTGAAGGTGGTAAGAGTATATGGACTTTGTTTAAAAGCAATTGAATTGTCCTTTCACATTTAGGTGGTGGATGGATAGGAAACTTGAGTTTTTTAATTTGTAAGGCCATTTTCATTTGCTAGATTCTCCTTTTTTGTGGATAAAAGGAGGAAGAGGACCCATGGCGATCCTAGCAACCTTGTCATTAGAATCAGGTAATGGTTGTTCACGTGGAAGGAGAATGTTCAACTCAGAATGAGAATCAAAAATCACTGTACCATCATCACGAAGTCTCCAATATTCAAAAGGAGGCTTGTCAGCATGAGGAGGATCTTGATATCATAATCCTGTTGTGTTTTCTTCTATTGGTCTTTGTTCTAAAAGTTGGTGAATGTCATGTTCAGTTGTTGTATCACATCCTTGTTTTCTTAGGATAGTAAAGTCATTACCATATGTTTCTTCAAGGTTGATTGGTGTTTTTGTAACTTTGTTATCATAAAATGGGTGAGGATGTGGTTGTGCAGAGGAACTAGGTCCACCTGTTGAGGGGAACTTAGGTCCTTCATTGATTTCAGGATGTAAGTAACCAAACATGTCAAGAGGTGAAATAATAGGAAGA
>VDFB02279541.1:0-22992 GCA_007258455.2 Sequoia sempervirens | reverse complement strand
CAAAGTGAGGAATGTATCTAGCTTACTAATCCAGGCCTGAGCTGTGACCTTACCAGTACCATCGAACATCGCTAGATTGAGCCTGTTGGTTGCATGCTTCAGATCATTGTTCTGGTATCTAGGTCTCCAATCCTGTCGACCTCTGTGGTGCTCTCTCCTCTGAGTGACAAAACGGTCAAAAGAAATCCTCTCTCTGACCTCAGGTGGTACCAACTCCCACTCCTCATTCGCTGCCATAAGTGTATCAGCGAACAACTCCTCCTGCTCCTCACCTGCGATAGCCTCATCGGGCTCCTGTCTCACAAAAGTAGGCCTAGTGGGCCTATCTGCCGTCCGTGATGTTGTCCTAGGTGCCCTGCGAGATCCTGCTTCACTCCTCTCGTCGTCACGATGTGGTGATTGTCTCCTCAGAGTACCCAATCTCTGAAGTGCTACTGTCAACTGCTGTAATACATCATTAGACTGCCGTTGACCTGCTCGCAAGTCTCTGAGTGCATGTAAAACCTCTGCATCGTCCTGATCTCTAGGGTTTTGAGGAATATCATTTCTAGGAACATCTGTTTTGTCAACCATGTTGTCCGACTGGCGGATCGAACCCTGTTGCCTGTCAATCAAGGCTCGTCTGCGTGTGTAATACCTGTGAGACCCAATCTGTTCTGGCTGCATAAGACTGCTAAACCCTCAGGATGGCAGGATTTAGTTCTGATACGACTGTAGAAACCCCTGTTTCCCTTAAACTCTGAATCTGACGTTTTTTGTTTGTTTTTGATGGTTTTTGGTTTTTTTGTGATTTTTGAGCATTAATGAAATAATGCGATTTTGCAAGAAATAGATAATAAATTCAAATAAAAACTTCCATCTCTGAAACTATATAATCTATTAAAAATATGGATGCCAGACTTTTATTTAATCTTTTGGAATGATTACAATGAAGATCCAACTACATGCAAATTAAAAAGCAATGATATTTATTGAAAACTTGGAAATCGCAGCAAGCTATAAAGAGGCCAGATCTGGTACGGCTGTAATAAAACTCCTTTCTCCCTCCTGATGATCCAAAACAATGCCAGGAATACAGGCGCCCAAGCTGGTGATGGCAGACTACTCCCAAAGTAGGCGATTTGCCTCTTGAAGAAAGTATGCCCTTTTCTTGAAAGGTACGGCCTGGTACTGAATGGTAAGGCTGACAGCAGCAATAAATGATAATGTACGGCTCTCTCAAGACTCTCCAGATCTCCCTGAAACATGCGCCTCAATGCAATAACTCCTCTGTAATGAATTACTAATTGAAAACCTGAAGTTTGAATCAACTGTGAAGCTCTGTAATTTCTTCTGAATGAAGAAATCTCTTGCTTGGCAATAAATCAGATGATATCTCACACCCTCTGAACTGCTTTCACTGGAGATGGCTCGTTCCCCAATGCTCTGAGACTGAAACCCTTGGCTTCCGTGCTCTTGACGAAACTTGATCAATTTTCAATAAACAATGACATAATGGCTCGAATTTCCAAGCAAATGCCTTATACTCATGAAAAGTGCGAATTCCTTAAAGATAGGGAATCATTAAAAATTGACTTCTCTTGTTTAATTAATTCAATAGTCTCTGACCAAATTTTTCATTATAATTTAATATCACAAATGGCCCCTTCCATGATGGGCGACCCCTTCAGCTAAAATCACTTAAGTCATAATATTAAAATATTACAACTTTATATTATATGCTCCAGTTAATTAATATTTAATTAATTCAATTAAATATTAATATCTCTCTCAATATTCACCGATGCATGAACCGTTCGGAACTCGCGACGCTAAAGAAGTGATTTGCACGTGATCAATCCATAATCGCTAAAAATAAATCCCATGGCTGAAAGCAACATCGCTAAAATAGCAACTCAGTTAGAAGTGTCCAACGAGCCCAAACGAAAAGCCAATCAAATATCGATAAATCTGGTTGAGCCAGCTCCAACATGACCCTCTATCCAACCTATCACCTTTTACGAGGGTCGCATAATAGGCTAATCCTGTCTCGAGAGATGTCAACTAGAAGGGGACATGACACAAGGTTTCTAACCCTGTTGAACCCACAATCAAAAAATCGAACCCAGGGCATAGTTGACCCGAACAAGACCCAAATTTCTAACCCGGACCAAACCCGAATTGTACCCAGGCTTCCCAGCGGCGAACCCGGTAACATAGCTTAAAACCAATCCTAAACTCTATGCCAAAGAGGAAATAAAACACTTTCATACCCTAAAATAAGCTTGCTTTAAGATTTGTTTTCTTTCTTCAATCCAAGTTTCTTATACTTTCTACTTTTTTAGCATGGGCAAAACCATCAATTTTAGCAGGGATGATTTAAAAACTACTTGGGCACTTAAAAAAACACCAATGCCAAATGTGAAATTGCCGCTTTTGATAGTTTTTTGTCCTCCAGCTTCAAGAATGGGCTCGAAATTGGGCACCATTTTTTACTAAAATTGCATAATTTTTTGAGAGGAATCCAAATATCCAATAATATTCAAATTTGTGTGCACTAAAAGACATATTTTTGAATTCGCAACAAAAAAATATTCTAACTTTGCCATGGACTCTAGAACAACACCAGATCCTTTTACAGATTACACCTCCCACTATAGATGCTTTTGGTCCCCAGAGACCTTAGTGACTTGTTGTAACCATAGAAAAAAAATTATATGGAGTAATGTTCTAAGCTAAAATACTATTGTTTCACATTTGTAAGCCATAATTGAGTCCTTGTTTCCAATGGTTATCAATGTTGTTGCTGCTTTTAGCTAACACCTTTGCAAGCCCAAGCAAACCAAAAGAATTAACAATATCTAAAAACACAATAAATTGTAAATATGTAGTCAATGCAATCAGCAACAATATCAATCAGACTATGATATAAATTTCTTACTGATATAATCATAGGTATCTAACAGGATAAAAAAATATTGATTCTCAAGCATCCCATCCAAATGTTAATATCACAGACTTCTATAATGAAATGTCTTAAGTACCTCGGATGAAGCAATTTGTAACATCGTCAAGGCTCACCCATGAGCACTTGGATTTTCCCTCCTCTGCAACAAGTCGTGATGGACCCTAGTATTTTAAGCAAGGAATAAATCCAGTAAGATTAGAAAAGGTTCCATAAAAATGGGTTTTTGAAAAACAGAAAAATAAACAAGATTGCAGCAGAAAGTCGATTCAAACTGCATCAAAATTTGAAATGAAAACAACAATATCAACACTATATTCACACCAAAATTTAAAAGAAACAACCAAAATAGCCCAATGTGAGACTTACCACATCAAATTGTTTAACAAACCACTGATTTAGCTCCTTAGTGCAGGCCAAATCTTGCATTGTATAAGGATGAAAATCAGCATATGATAGGTATATCCCTTCCTCTGCAAATAACATGAAATTATTCCAAGTCTTTATAACAATCGACTAAGAACAAGAACCATAAAATAAGATCTTATCGCATTTCTACAATGGCAATAAAACTCAAATTACTTAGACAAACATTTTTTCAAGAGAATCAATATATACAATATTTATACAATCCTTGTATTTTAAAAGCACAAAAAAATATATATTTTTTATTTATAAGAGAACTTATCCATGTATTTCCTAACATAGTTACAAGACTTGCCAAGACTCAACAAGTCCCACGGCGAACTATTCAAAACAAGACCTAGAGACTAAAGGATCAAGTACTCGGTAAGTACCCATACAAAACTCAGCTTTTGTATTACTTTTTTATCAATTTGTTGTCATTAAACATGTCTTGCTCATTGTTATAATCAATGTGAACTGAGTTTCTCCCCCCATCAACCTGAAAAGTTGTCTAGTCATGGTCCAGTTTTTCAGCTAACCATTTTTGCAAATTGCCCAAGGTTCAATCATTCCAGGAAAAGATGAAAAGCTTCCTTATTGATCATGGCACCAGCAGTGGAAAGAAGAGGTAGAGATGCAAAAGACTGGGATCTGAAATTATCAAGATTGAGGTCTAAGTAAACTCCTCTGGCACTCTGTTTGAGTGGCAAAGACAAGTTCAAATTCTACCAAGCAAAGAACATTTAGTGAAATGTCAAAATGGTTAATTTTAGGCTTGGTTAAGCCAACAAAAAATGGTGCTTATGACCCATAAGTGATTATGACCCATAATTTTAGGCAGATCCATAAGTGATTATGACCCAGCTCCAGAAGTTGGCAAAGTCATGACGAAAGATCACCCAAATAATGGAAAAAGGATTAGTGATTCATATCAAGGTTTCTTGAAACGTCAAAGACATTATGAATCTTTGTGACTGCCCAAAAAAGTGGCAAAGAACTAGGGAAAGTGCACCTAATGAAAGAAGGAGAAAAATAAGTCAAAATGGCACAATTCTTGGGTGGCATTGTCGACATAAAGTTTCGCCCAGCCATCACAAAATGTGGCAAAGACACTCACAAGTTGCACAAAGTTTATCAAGATGGGTTGTCAAAGTCTCAACACCATTTTGAGCTGGCAAAGCCCTAGGAAAAATGCTGCCTATTGCCTGAAAACATGTCTCAAACCTTCCTAAGTTCTGCCCAAACAAAGTATAAAGTGGCCAACAAGGGCATAAAAGGTGCTAAACATGATAAGAAGAAACTTAAGCCTTCAGGCGTGCTTTTGAGGTTGCGCCTCGTATCAAGTTGTGTGCAAGTCTGGAGATCCGGTTGGATATCTTTCTCTTCATCAGTGTTTGGTGGCTGACCAAGTTGATAGAACATGTTGCAAATATTCGAGGAGTGTTTACCCAAATGTTTTTGTGTTCGGCCATTTTGATTTGGGTCCGAGTTAAGTTGTGGCCGACCGTTGTGGATGCACATTGAATATCATTCATGATTTGAGCTGACAATTGTAAATATTCTTAAGTTTTATTGAAGCCGACGGGTTGTGATTAAATTCTTAGTCACGGATATATATAAATGATCAATTATATCATTTTGATGTGTGAATAAGGTGTGTCGATGTGTGTTGCAAATATCAGAAGGGTGATTGAGCAATTATGCACAGTTTCACTTGTGCATTAAATATTTTGTGATGCGAGTTAAAGCAAAGCAGAGCAAAAGTGCAAAATCAGTCAGAAGGACAGAAGATCGATTACTGAGCCTAACCGGAACTATAATCAAGCATTTGTAGATGCTACTCTTTCAGTTCATTCTCTTGGATCTAATCAAAAACATTGTAAGGTAGTGTGCCATTCTATTTTGAGCAGTGAGCTCTAGACAGTGCCCCTGAATGCAAGTGCATTCCCACATTGTAATCTTTCTTTTGAGTATACTCAAATCATATTGTGGATTGGCCATCCACCATGGTTTTTCCCCTAACAGGGTTTCCACGTAAAAATCCTTCTGTTATGGTGTTGTGGTTGTTAGCTTTCTATTTATGCATATTTCTCTTGGTTGAAAGTTTTAAATGGGTTAAAAATTAGAATAATAAATTTAATTTCTACAGAACACTGATTCACCCCCCCTCTCAGTGTTGCTTGTTTCCAACGTTTGGTATCAGAGCTAGTTCCTCGAAAGAAGTCTAACAGCTTGGGGAGATCTTGGAAAGTATTTTCAATGGATACAAGCAGTCTTCAACAACTTTTTTTGGTGGCCCTAGATGATCTTGACCAGTCAAAATCTGAGAACCAAGAACTGCAAGAAAGTCTTGAGAATGCAGAGAAATTCATTCAGTCATTAAAAGACAAAATCAATGAATCAACGGAGCAAAGAAAGGAATTGTGTGATCAGCTCAAGTAGAAGAATAGAAGCATGGAAGATGAACAGCTGAATCATGCCTTGAAGGAAAAAACAAAAGAATGTGAAAAAATTTCCAGAGAAAATGCTGGCCTGGAGTGTGAGATGGAATCTATCATGATGAAAATGACCAAGGAGATTGAAGATAGAAGGAAGAATGAAGAAAAGCTTGCTCAATCCTTGAAAAAAAAAATCTGAAGAATCTAGCTGATTGGACAATGAATTGGAACAATCTAAAAACAATGAGGAAGTGCTTGCAAAATAGCTTGAAGATCTTAAATGAACTTACTATTGCAAATGAGTACAAGGAGAAATTCAAAGCAAGATCTTGGATATGAAGAAGGAGAAAGTTCTAGATTTGGACAAAGGAAATCCGGACAAGGGAGATTCAAGCAAGGAAATCAAATGAATGGAGCTAGAAGAAATCTGGTAAGACAACCAAATGCTCAAAGATTCAATGGTTACTGTTTTGCTTGCAATAAATTTGGTCATATGGCTTCTTAGTGTACAAACAAGATGAATCCAAGTGGACCATCATTCTCATGTCAGTGCTTTAATTGTAATAAGTTTGGTCATAAGTTAAATGAATGCAGAAATGTGATGAACAACTTTCATAAAGATGTCAGATGCTATGCATGCAATAGATTTGGGCATATTGCTAGCCAATGCAGATCAAGGCAAAATCAGTGGAACAGTAGGTCTCGACAGAGAAATGTTGTGTGTTAAAACTGCAACAAATTTGGCCACACTACTAGATTCTATTGGAACAGAAGAGGTCCAATAAAACAAAACATGCAACAGGATGTTAAGGGAAAAGGTAAAATCACTACAGATGTGATCAGGAGGCAAATGCAGAAGAAGTGGGTGCAGAAGGATCCCTCTGTTGAAGGAAATGTGCCAGCACCAGAATCTACTTTTGGTAATTCCTCTAGGAATTAGTGTTAGGCCTTTCACCTAGGGGGAGCTATCAAGAAAATCTCTTAACCCCCTATCGGTAACTGACACCGGAAGGTGGATAAGTCCAATAAGCGCATAGATGCCTTTCAGATGTTGTTCAACCAACTTGAGAAAGTATTATATAGTATTGGAGATCCGCAGAAGAATTATCTGTCTCAGTGCATGGAAACAGGGTAACTGGATGAATTAGGGTAAAAGCATTTATTGCGACAAAAAGGGTTAGTTGTGCAAACGATAAAAAGTCATTTTTATCTTTCATTTGTCACTTTGCATTTTGGAGAAAAGAAGTTTGGAGAGCTCTAGGGCGAACTTTGCTAAATTGCAGAGAGATTCAAATGTGAAGAAGATTCAGCGATCAAACTCCGATCCGATGAAAAGGTATTTATCGGAAAAACCTATGAATTTGTGAAATTGTAAAAATGGCCACTCCATTGGTAGTTGAAATCAAGGATAGACCCCATCCAAAGTTCAATTGGCATCCTTTTAAGTCTGTTGAGACCAAGCCCCTAGGTGCGTTTATGTTTGTACCATACGGTGCCTTGCATACTAAAGACATTAGGGTTTACATACATGCCAATATTGATGAGTTAGGGAGCTCACAAATGCTGAATTTTTATTCCAACCATATAATTGGAGAGGACTACACTGTTAAGCTAGAATACAAAACCCTAGAAGAGAAGAAGTTCACAAAGTTTCTGAAATTTCCCATATTTGAGGAAAGCGAATGGGTGTGATATATTTTGAGCCGAATTCATGTCGAGTTCATGTGGTTGAATATACCTTTTAAGATTACGAAAGAAGCTATAAGCGCTATCACAGGTCTAAATTCCTCCGGTGGACTACCAATCTTGAAATCTGTAAAGAATCAAAAGGTTACTAATACAACAAGAGCTCAATTTGATAGAAGGGCAATGACAATCGAAGATATTGTTGAAGTGGATGTGAAATTTGCATCGATGGTCATTGGCTACAAGGTCTACCACTCCAACCAGGATAATTCAGTATCCGGTACGGCCATTTATGCAGCCTATCAGATGGTAAAAGAAAATGCAGATTATGACTTGTGTGAGCTGCTTAGAAGTCAGCTAATGGAGAATCTAGGTAAGATTAAGAAAAACATGAAGAACTCTTTTAAATATGTTAATTTGTTGTTGTGTTTGTTCTGTTATTTCATGAGTGAGGTTCTGGGTGTTGGGAAAGTTCATTGGCAAAGTAATTAGCCTGTAGTTGTTCAAATAAAAGATATATTATTTGGAATTGGTGATCGTCAGACTAGAAGCACTGCCCTCTGGGGGGTACTTTAAAAATTTTCAGAATATGATGCATGCAAGAGAAAGAATTCCTACCTCAATTGTAGAGAAATACCAAGATAGAATCCATTTCATGGTAGATATTGATCAATGCCATATGGAAGCCGTTGATCCCATAACGACATGGATTATGCCTATGGGGTATGAAGTCGAGGAGAACATCTTGAACATGTATGCAAAACATTTGTTGAGCACGCCTCTGAATCCGGCAGAAGAAAGGTTTGGAACTTATGCAGAAAAGAGCATGCAAGTCCATGAGCAATTACAGAAGCCAAAGATAGTCAGAAGAGTAAGGAAAGAAGTGGAAGTCTTTGCAGAAAGTATGAGTATATCTGTAGAAGCAATAAGAGAAGCCAGAAGGAAGAGAGAACAAGCAGATGCTGAAAAAGGGAAAGAGCCTAAAACCGAATCTGCTAGTCCGGCAGTATCCTCTACCCGTACTAGATCAACAAGGAGTTCCCCATCCCTATCCACTCCTGCAACCAAGCAAGTTCCTGTGCAAACCCAAGATAAGGCTTCCGGAAAAAGGAAGAAGAACAGGAGCACAAGAACCTATGAAGCCATCTCAGAAGATGAGGAAACTGAGTCAGATCAAGTTGTGAAAGAAATGAAGGCTACCGGCACTCAGGTTACCAAGGTAACCAAGAGGAAATCTTCCGGTGACGAAGAAAAGGCAAAGAAGAAGGCAAAATTTGACAAACCAGGTATGACAATTGAAGAAGTTGAGAATGTTGTTGTCAAGGATGGAAATCTCAAGCCCCTCTGCGAATGGTATGAAATGTTTGATCAATCAGGTCAAAGAATTCTTGAAGAGGCAACAATAAAACATCAAAATATTTTAAATAAAGTTCTTGTTGAAATTAT
The DNA here is from genome assembly GCA_007258455.2 of Sequoia sempervirens. NCBI lineage: Eukaryota > Viridiplantae > Streptophyta > Pinopsida > Cupressales > Cupressaceae > Sequoia > Sequoia sempervirens. Next base: position 14,073 of record VDFB02279541.1, on the reverse strand, counting down.
GTTTGGTTTACCTAAGAGTTTGTATGATGTTTTGGAGTCAAGAAGAGTAAATGCTAGGACAGAAAAAGAGCATATGAGAAAGAGAATTCTTGCAGACTTATGTCCAAAAATGTCTATTGAGGAGATGAATTCACTCCTAGACAAAGCCAAGAAGGAATTCAAAAGCAAAATAATGTTGAACAAACTTATGATCAGTGAAATTGGTGTTGTTGCTGATGAAACCAAGAAAATCTTGGAAACACTTATGTCAAAGAACAAGATCAATGTTGAAGAAGTGAATGTTGAAGATGTTGTATCTGATCCGGTAAATGAAGAGGTGAATGTAGATACTAAGGATAATTAGATTCCTCCTAATGTGGGTAATACAGAAGTGTCTATGGAGACTAAAGTTCCTAAGGTTGTATTAGCTGAAGGAAAGGAGATGCCAAGTGAAGAAGTTGAAGCTCCTAAAGGCAATCAAGAAACAATTACTAAAGAACCAAAAGTTGAAAAAGAAAAGGTTCAGGTTAAGGAAATCCTAGTGGAAGCAAGAGACACTATCGAGGTAGTGAAGAAATCTCTGGTGGAACAATAGGAAGAATTTGATCCTGAATTGGTTGAAGGCTCGATCAATTTATCCACCTTGTCCCCAATTCAAATAATGAAGGTCACATCATTTGCACAAGCAAAGGCCAGTGAGAAGATTATGAAGTCTCAAATTGCAGATAGTGAATTATTAAGTCTTGCATCTGAAGTTCTGGAGAAAATTAGTCTGGTTCCTCTTTTGGTGAACTGAAGCAGCTCATAAATTCTGTAAGTACTCATTTTCAGTCTCTTGAAAAATCAACCATGGTTAAAGTGCAGAAGGAGTTTGATGAAAAAAGATTTTGTTGGTTAAAAGAAGTGATTGCTAAGGATAAAACTCTGTTAGACACTTGTATGGAGAATATTCAAGGTTCTCTATCTGAAGGTGGAAAGACCTATAACTCATGTTTGGTTTTGTCTAAATTCACTAAAGACAATGATAAAAGGGTAAAGATTCTTGAAAAACAATTGGCTACCATTTCTGATGCTTTTGATCCGTTAGCTGGTGTTGTTGGCAAGCAAGAAGGTCGAGTAATATCTCTACTTGACAAAATAAGGAGCTTGAAGCATGAAAATGACAGGATTGTAGGAAAAGCATGTGAACTCAGAGGACTAATTGGTCCAAAGATTGAAATAATGGTGAATGCATTAAAGGAAGCCAAAGATGTTATGGCAATTAGTAACCCAATGAATCTTGAGACTGCAGAAACTCAATCATATTTAGTTTGTGGTCACATAACAATTTTGAAGAGTCTCAAAAGGGTTTGGGACACAAATTTGAGCGTGTTGAAGAGTGATTTTGCAGATATTTTCAAATTTGTGTAAGTAACAAGATCATGCCTGTACTGTTTTGAAATTTTGTTTCCCCATTTTTTCCATTGATGTCAAAGGAGGAGAGTTGTACAATGAAAAATGTATATTCATCTTAGGAGAAGTTGCCTTTCTGAGCTGAGATTGAAGATTCTTTTTCTAAGTTTTGAAGTGGCAGTGTAATTCATGTTGGTACTGATCCGACACTTAGTCATTTTTCACTAAGTGTTGCCATCAATGCCAAAGGGGGAAATTGTTGGCAAGAGACACTGCAAATGTTTTCTGATATTGCCATTGATAGCAACCCTAGTCGGAGATTGGATCTGCACGTCATCATTTGCTCCTACCGGCAGACAAATTGAGGACAGTCAAGGAAGAACAAAGCATCCGGCAGTTATGTCTTCATCGATTCACATACAATTTTTTTGTCGTTATTTTGAGTTGTGGATCTTATGGGAGGTTAATCAATGTATGTCTTGTGTTGTCCGAAAATCTCAATGCCTCGTATCAAGTTGTGTGCAAATCTGGAGATCCGGTTGGATAACTTTTTGTTCATCTGTGTTTGGTGGCCGACCCAGTGGATATAACATGTTGCGGATATTCGAGGAGTGTTTACCCAAATGTTTTTGTGTTCGACCATTTTGATTTGAGTCTGAGCTAAGTTGTGACCGACCGTTGTGGATGCGCATTGAATATCATTCATGATTTGAGCCGACAATTGTAAATATTCTTAAGTTTTATTGAAGCCGACAGCTTGTGATTAAATTCTTAGTCGCGGATATATATAAAGGATCAATTATATCATTTTGATTTGTGAATAAGGTGTGTCGATGTGTGTTGCGAATATCAGAAGGGTGATTGAGCGATTATGCACAGTTTCACTTGTGCATTAAAGATTTTGGGATCCAAATTGCAGAGCAAAGCAGAAGTGCACATTCAGTCAGAAGGACAAAAGATCAACTATTGAGCCTAACCGGAACTGTAATCAAGCATTTGTAGATGCTACTCTTTCAATTTATTCTCTTGGATCTAATCCAAATCTTTGTAACACAGTGTGCCATTCTATTTTGAGCAATGAGCTCTAGGCAGTGCGCTCGAATGCAAGTGCATTCCCACATTGTAATCTTTCTTTTGAGTATACTCAAATGATATTGTGGATTGGCCATCCACCGTGGTTTTTCCCCTAACAGGGTTTCCATGTAAAAATCCTTGTGTTATGGTGTTGTGGTCGTTAGCTTTCTATTCATACATATTCTCTTGGTTGGAAGTTTTAAGTGGGTTAAAGATCAGAATAATAAATTTAATTTTTACAAAACACTGATTCAACCCCACGCCTCCTCCCCCAGTCTCAGTGTTGCTTGTTTCCAACAGTGCTCATTTGTTTAATTCTTTCCCATTGATGTTAGATCTCCTTCAATACATATTCCCTTATGTATAACTTCATTATATTATTCTAACTTTCTATATCATTGTCCTCACTTGTCATCATCTCGTAACTCCTCTATTTCCAAACTTTCACATCTCCTTTCATGTATACTCACATTCCTCCTCGTTGATTTTTGAGGATGATGAAAATTATTTGTGTCACCACCCTTTGCATGTTGACCCAAATATTCATTTCTATCTACATATCAACAATGTATATAATCATTTTTTGAAATATTGTCATTAATGTCAAAGGCATATGGTAATAAGATTGTTGTCATTAATGTCAAAGACTTATAATGAGATTGTTAGATGTTGTCATTAATGCCAAAGAATGCAAGGTGTAAATCGCTTAAATAAAGAAATGGAAATGGTTGTCATTGATGTCAAATAAAGAAGCAAAGGCAGGTTAAAGAAGACAGATCTAAGACAAATTGATAAGATTGATTGTTCCTTATGGTGGCGTCTGCTTTGAAGAAATTTGGTGAAGGATAAATGAAGGATAAAAACAATGATATGATGATATGATATCTCCAATAAGGTTGACATTCTAAGAGTGATTGTTTAAGTTAAAATTAAAGATTTAAACTTGGATGTTTAAATGCTGGCTCACTTGGGAGCTCTTAATGATTACATTTACATGACAAATGCCAACCGACCTCCTCGAAATTAGCACCACCTTGTGAAAAAAAAAAAAAGCGAATATGGGCCAACCCATATTAGTATGTTTGGCACCCATATTTGGTGTCTAAAATTCAAATAAATAAAGTACTCAAGGGACAGACCTCCTTAGATGAAGGGCTTCACACAAGAAGACAAAGATTATTATGAAAAGGTGCATATATAATTAGAGTTGCCACACACCCCTACATGGAATTGCCTCCCTTGTGAAGAGGCATATTGGATGGTATTTAAAGGAGATGAGTGTTTTGGAGAGAAGCAAGCAATGAAAAATAAGGGAATAAGAGCAGAGTCACAACAGATCTAGAGCCAGATATTATGAAAGACAAATCAGATTTAAAAAGAAAGTTGGAGAAGATTTGTGAAGGAAAGAAGCAGATTTATGGATGATCTTAAAGAAAATTTATAGCACACCTTTGAAGAAGATTTAAGAGAGACTTTTCAAGGTGACTTATAGCAGTATAGCAGCAGACTCACATAGCAGATTTGACCAGACATATGAGCAAGATACTGAGAGACTTATAAGCAGATTCACGAGAGATTTTAAGGCAGAATTGTGAGGAGTTTTTTAGCAGATTAGAGAAGAGCTTTGACCAGATTAGAGAAGAGTTTTCAAGCAGATTTGTATAGAGATCTTGATCAGATTTGAGAAGAGATTCTAGCAGACTTGTGAAACATATCATCCATTGAATCATTTGGAAGTTGGTGCCTATCAAAGAATAGATTGGTGTCTCTTGCTGAGTTGGTGCTCAGTTGTGGGGATCGGTGTCTCCACTAGGTTGGTGCCTACAAAAGAAGACTTGTAACAGAAGTAGGTTGGTGCTTACAAAGAATATAAATATATAAGCAATACTTTTCCGTGGTTTTGTTGAATATTTTGTCATTGATGTCAAAGGTTTGGCAAATCATTCTATGCTGTTTGGTATCGAACATCATATTCGTGGCTTACAAATTGCTAAATAATTTATTGAGGCAGCATAGGTGTGGGACTTGTATGAAGGTGTGTGCCTAAGGAAAAGCTACGTAAGTCAAAGGGGGTCCACGTTTATGTGGAATGCCAGCAATGTAGTTACAAGCTGCCATGTACATTAAAAGAGCCGCACATGTAGAGGAAGGTTGTGTTTATATGCAAAGAATCATATCATTAATAATTTCAACCTATATAAGGCATGGACTTTTGTTTAGACAAGTCGTAATAGTCAAGTAATGGCAAATTTATGTGTAACGCCTTGTACAATGGATTATGATGCCAACACATAATATGCAAGTCAATGATTCTATGTTGTGTATCGCGCAGCTTGAGTTTAAATTTCACGATTCTTTTAACATTGTGATTCATTAAACTTTATCAATTTAAAGGGCGGCTTCATATTATAGTAGAGGTTTTATTCATAGCTCTATCAGTATGTCTAGAAGTAGCACATTGAAGACTTGTGAGGACGTGATTTCTTAGCATGTTCATGAGCATTCAATGGGTGATTCGCATGGGAAAATTGATGTCGACAGGCTATGACAGAGTAACAACATGTATTTACTCTAAATCATTGTTGCTTGGAGGACGTGATCTTTCCAGTTGCGTGCAAACAAAAGGGAGATGTTGTATATGTTATTGCTATCACTATCTCTTTATCGGGATTCCGGCTGCATGATGTCGTGAGAGTTTTCGAGTCGATCTGTGCGTAAAAGTCATGTGTATCACTTTTTGATGGGATGTATGTTGTTTGAATACCATCGAACCTGTTGGCTAGGTGAGCTTAATTGGGTGAATGTCGAGTTGTACATGATGTTTTCCTTTGTAATGCTCAGCTTTAGTGGAAAAACTTTGATCCATGAATTTTATTTTAAAGTCGCCTTACGTTAATGACGTGAGGAAAAATACTCTGTTGTGTTGGTGTGTGAAAAAGATCCGCTCTGATTCTTGGATGTATTGTGAAGCCACTTGGGTCAATTTTTGTCATTGCCTATGGAGTTAACATATTTTTGAGTAACCTTCGGTGTGGACTATGCATGGAGCTAGTTGTGTGCGCATATTTGTGCTCTATATGCAGTCTTAAAGCTAGATAGAAATTTGAATGAGATCTTCAATGTGTTTTGTTGAATGTCTTCGGTCTGGCCGAACAAAGGAGAATCGTTCTTTTGAGTAATGCCTTCGTGGGATTCACATATATTGTTGATCACTCATTATCAATAAAAGGTGAGGACGTGTTGCATCTAAGTTTATATGGGGTGCAGTGGAAGTCGTGGTTGTGCTGAATGAAAAGACAAAGTGGGAGTCATTTATGAAAAAGCTATGATGTTGTGCTAACACAAGCCTTCGAAGGTCAAATCGCTTGCAAACCAACCATTTTGATGCTGAAAAGGAATTGGGTTATTCTAATTTATTTCCTCTTGTTGCTTTGGATGTGAAGTTGAAGACTTTTAGTGTTGTGGTTATGCCATTCAATGGCATTCAATGAAAAATATAAAGATAAGTGTGGGTTGTGTTATGCTACAGCTGAGTGATTACATTTACAGTTTTTTGCATTCTCCATTAGTGGATTTATATTTCATAAGTCCTTGATTCTGTTTGAATATAAAAAAGTTAAGTATGTTGAATGACAATGTAAGGATCGAGTTGATGTGTAGTTTGAATTTGAAGTCAGAGTTGCAGTGTTGTGTTTACAATCAGTGAGTTGGTTCTCACGCTAGAGTTGGTGCTTCGAGGGAGTTGGTGCTCTTAGTGAGTTTGTGCTCCATTTTGTAATCTGGGTTGCTGCCCATTTGTTGTTAATGAAAGCCATTGATTTGGAGGTAGATCCTGATAGCACACATGGGTTCAAATGAAGAACATGAAGATCATATTGATGAAGAAGGAGAGGTGCACCTTGAAGACGAACTTATAAGTGCCCTAAGTGAAATCAAAAGACTTCGGGAGAAAAATCAGAACTTGAAGTTGCAGCTACAAGTGGACAATGAATCAAAGGTCAAGGTATCTCAAGATCTTGAAGAAGCTGAAAAGAAGATTGTTGAACTAAAAGTTCAGATTGAAGAAGCTAGAAGAATAGAAGAAGAAATCAGCTTAAGCTAAAGGAAGAAAATTGTGAAAGACTTGAAGCTGAAATTGTTTCACTTAGAAAATAAGACAAGTCATTATTCCAATTAAATCATTAGAAGATAAATCAGAAAAGTTCTATGTCATTGGACAAGATTATTAGCTCACAGAAATCTTTTGTTAATAAAGGTGCAGTTGGATTTGAATAAGGTCAAAGTTCCATGCCTACAAAAGAAGAACAGCAAAAGAGCAACTTTGATAGCACAAAAGGATCAAAATCAAAAATCAGAGATAGCACTTTCAAAAGACCTCCTATTTCAACACAACCTCACGTGACCAAGTTTAACAATTCTTTCTTTTATGGGTATTGTTTTTCATGCAATCGTAATGAGTTCAGATATGTGAATAGAAATCAAGGATTCTTGAATAGGAATTCTTTTGCTCCTAGGATTCTTGAATATTGCAAAGACTTGTAGAAGCAATTTTGCAAGATCTTTCAAGCAAAGCAAAAGGAAAGAGCAATAAGTGGCTAAAAAGGAAGTTAATAAGGTTTGGAGGAAGAAGAAAGAGATAGAAAAAGTTGAATCAATGATTGTGCAAACAGCCCTTTATGCACAAAATGAGATCAATGGTACATTGATAGTGGCTGCTCCACACATATGACAGAAGACAAAAGCAAGTTTCTTGTTAAATTTAGTGATCAGATTAAGTGCACAGAAAAATTAATCCAAAATCAGACACAGTACACAGCAGATACCCTGGGAAAACCCTCCTCTTGAGGGAGAAAAACCCAGCAACAATATATCACTTATATATTATTCAAGAATCAACACTGTCTTGTACAATAAGGCCGAATTCAAGGCCAAGTAAGAGCACCAACTCTAGATGCAGAATACAGATTACAATCTGCTCTCCATATATATCAAAATCTGCTCTTGGAAAATCTTCGACCTGCTCTTGAAGGAAATTCGCACTTGAAGGAAGGATGATCGAACTTGCTTGATATATAAATGAGAAGAGATGAACTTGTATTTATACATTGCTTGGGAGAGGTTGCACCTCTTCAAGAACAAGGTCGGCCACAAGGAGAATAAATTACAAATTAAATAATTCAAATATCAAGGGAGGTCGGCCAAGACAAGATAAACAAATAAGTGAAGCGCCTCTTCACATGACAACATATAAATTAAATAGCTGGAAGCTATCATTTAATTTTCTCAATCAAAAAATAGATAGGCTGGAAGGAATCGCACGAAGCTGCATTTATCATCAACACTCCCTCTCAGCTAGGGAGAGTACTTCCAGCTGCACAAGACATATCACCTCAACGTGATGTCTACCACATTGGCTACAACCAAATGTGAAAAGAAGAATATCACCTCGTCGTGATATTGGATATCACCTCAACATGATATCAACCATAATGGCTACAACCATACTATGGTGTGTACAAGTGTTCATCACTCGCGTGATGTTGTCACTCAACATGACTTTCACAAGTACAAGATGTGTCATGGAGTCACGCACATGACATCCACCATGACTCTCTCAGAGGGTGGAAACAAGGAATTTCACCTCGAACTTCTCTTACAGAGAAGAACTCATTAATAAGGGCTTACACCTCAAATTCCTCCGTCTCAGAGAAAAAATACATTAACAAGGGCTTGCACCTCAAATTCCTCGTCTCGAGAAAATGCATTAACAAGGGTTTGGACCTCACCTCTATCTCAAAGAAAATGCGAAATGTAAGGGCTTGCACCTCAAATTCCTCCGTCTCTGAGAAAAATGCATTAACAAGGGCTTGCACCTCAAATTCCTCCATCTCAGAAAAAATGCATTAACAAGGGCACTTCAAATTCTCCATCTCGAGGAAAATGGGCTTGCACCCTCAAATTCCTCCGCCTTAGAGGAAAATGCATTAAGGAAACAATATAAGTCACCCAAAATAATCCTCGCAAGGAGTTTCAAGCTTACCGCTTCGATGCCACAAGCTGCAAGATTCCTCTCTACCTCTACGACAATCGCCTCTCGCGAACAGATATCATAGCGTAACCCAACTCAAGCAACAACCAGAGGTACTTCTTCCGATCAGAACACATCCCTCCAATCGTAATCAGTATAATCATGCACCCAAGTCCACACCAAGAATATCTCACGCCATACCCATCTGTGCTATGCAAGTGTCTCAGATATGCTTTGGTCGCAACTAGATATTTGCCTGGTTCACACATGAACTAAATTAAGTGCACTTCGCATAGCAAATATCCTGTCTAGTATTGACTAGATACATAAACGATCCAATCAACTCGCTTGAACATAGTAGGATCTGCCAGAATCGAACTAGCCAGCAATTTTCAAATTGGTCTGCAAATTAGAATCATCTCTATCCGCTTCTGTAAACTAAGCTGCTGGAAGGAAGCGTGAGCCCAAGGTCCTTCATTTCAAACTCAAGCCAACTCCTTACACTCCCGGGAATCATGTGATCTTCTCCAGTAAGAATCAAATCATCAACATATAAGACTAAAATTAGTGCTTCACCATTGATTACCTTGAAGTAGAGATTAGAGTCAGCATCATTCTTCAAGAAGCCCAAACTTGACAGTAACTGATCAATCCTTTCGTACCATGCACGAGAAGCCTGCTTAAGACCATACAAGGCCTTCTTCAGCTTGCAAACATGAGACTCCTTCCCATGAACCTCAAATCCATCAGGTTGCTCGATATAAACTTCTTCCTCGATCACACCATTGAGAAAAGTTGTCTTCACATCCATTTGATGAATCTTCCATCCTCTAGATGCAACAATGGCAATGATGGTTCTGACAGAAGTATAGCAAGCAACAAGAGCAAATGTTTCTTCATAGTCAACTCCCTCTTTCTATGAAAAACCATGAGCCACGAATCTTGCCTTGTACTTCTCAATGCTCCCATCTACACCTTTAAGCACTTGCATCAACCTTCTGACCTCTTCGACCAAGATTGCCTGCAACACTTGCCTCAGTGCACACCTCTAGTATAGTAGAGAGTTCAAAGTAGACCTCCTCGACCTCATAGCAGATTACTCTATTCTGAATAGGTTTGCGGAGCTACCAATATCAAATCCAGAAGATTGTCTTGTGCAATTCTGATCTCTGCAGCTGAAGAGGACTTTCAAAAATTTATCACTTGGCCTTGCAACATTGCAATCTTCACTTCTTCTCAGTGAGTCACAGAACTCCCTCTTGATCCCTACTTCAGAGATTGCAAAAAAGACTTCTGGAAGTGAACTCCCTCTAGCCACCAACTCAGTCTCATGACTGCAAGTTGTGACTTCACGCTTGATCATTTCTTTGGTCACCATGACTTCCTCACAAGGTGCCTCAAGCTTTTCATCACTAAACAATCTCTCATCACCTTCTTGCTTCTTGAACCATCCTAAAAGCATTATAGAGAGAGATTACTAACAGTTTATGACTATCCAAAGAAATATCAAGGCTAGAATCATACAAGATTTACAATCCCAAGTTATAGCATGAGCACATAAGAATTTATGAACAATATTAAAAGCATGAATAAAGAAATCAACCTATAAGAGAAATATGTAGCAAATTATTAACAGTTCAAAATGAAGGGATAAGGAAAGTTATCTTTATTGAATTCTGATATAACTCTTTCTCAAAAAATAGATAGGCTAGAAGGAATCGTACGAAGCTGCATTTATCATCAACATTTCTCACGTTGAAGAAAACAAATGGTGGTACAATAAGGTTTGGACAATGTATGTGCAAAAATATCAAGTAAAGGCACTCATATGTTGAACAATGGAAGAACAAAGGTAGAGAATATTCTGTATGTTGAAAGTCTGAACATAATTTACTATGTGTGAGTCAAATGTCTGACCAACAGCACACTCTTGTGTTCAATTCTAATATTTGTGAAATTAGCCAGGATGGTAGACATATTGCTAAAGCTTGTAGAGCTTCTAATAATCTTTATGTTCTTGATGATATCAAAAGAGAGAAGTTGGGAGTGATTTCACTCCATCTCTGACTAGATGTCTACACTTAGGGGGGAGCTTTCATTGTCATATTTTATCAACCCCGTTTCAGTTATGCAGGATGTTTCAGTTATGCAAGATGTTTCAGTTGTGCAAGTTGTTCAGTTATGTCATTGATGTCAAAGGGGGAGTAGTGAGTCAAGGGGAGCAGTATTCGTTTCAAAGCTATATTGGTTTCAGATGTTGCCATCTTGACAAAGGGGGAGATTGTTGAATATTTTTTCATTGATGTCAAAGGTTTCGCACATCATTCTATGTTGTTTGGTATCGAACCTCATATTCATGGCTTACAAATTGCTAAATAATTTATTGAGGCAACATAAGTGTGGGAGTTGTATGAAGGTGTTTGCCTAATGAAAAGCTACATAAATCAAAGGGGCCCCACACTTATGTGGAATGCCAGCAGTGAAGTTACAAGCTATCGTGTACATTAAAAAAGCCGCATATGTAGAGGAAGGTTGTGTTTATATGCAAAGAATCATATGTAATGTCCCTTTCTCATTAGTCGCCTGGATATTATTTTAGCCTTTATTTATTCCTGGAGGCTAAAAGAAGAAATAAGGGAATAAAATATTAAATTAATTATTTGTAAAGTTATCTCAATAAATTAATATCAAAAAGATAGCTTTAAATTTAATTAATTTAATAAAGTGACTAAAATAAAATGTTATATTATAAAGTCACTTGAGGAATAAAATATTATTATTTTCTAGAAGCTTCTTGGAGGTGATTGTGAATTCTTTATAAGGAGCTTATTGGAGACTAATTGACACATCTTGAGTTGCATATTCTCATACCAGCATTGTTGAAGCTTGAATGCTTGATTGCCTGAGGGTTTGAAGACTCTAAGGTACCGGATTTGATTGTGCAATACCAACCCTAGCTGGAAGTGAGTGGGAAATACCTCAATCTTCCATATTGGAGCAAAATTTAATGGCCATTGGCCAAATTTTGGATTGACAGTGAAGAATCGAATTGGAGTGATATATTCTCAGATTTTGAAAAGGACTTTTTCAGTATAGAGGTTTTTGGAATTGGCATTGGTAGCTCGATTTTGAAGAAACATATTCTCAGCTTTGTGGTCATCATTTGTGCATTGGAGGAATTCGACAGTGCAGTTTTTCAAGTCTATTTTCAGTCTTCCAGAAATTCGATTTTTTGATTTATTCCTACCAGCAAATCGTGGTTCTTCTTATCAGTTTTTGTTCTTCACTTTGGGGCCGATTTTGAGGAATGGTCATTGGCAGCCCAGGCGCACTAGGTGCAGGGGTGATTTTGAAGTTTGAGGGAGATAAAAATTCGATTTGGGTCAGGGAAGAGACGCCAGCAACATAGGAAGCAGTCGCTGCCCAGCAAAGACAGTAAGGACGACTTCAAGGGTATTTGCTTCAGAAATTCTTCACACCACTTAAGCCCCATTCCAGGTTCTCTCTCTGTAGACATTGCATTCATTTTTAATATTGGACAGATAGTGTAATAGATCGCTGCCCAGCAGCAACTTTCCATTGTAATATTTGCATTTGATGAGATACAAATCTGCATATAGATGGTTCGATTAGCATTGGTAGTGGACTTAGTTTCCTGTCCATTTGTTCATGGTTTGTAATTCAGTCAACATTATCAGAATTGTAACCAGATTGGTGATCATGTAATAGCAATATCATGGAGCAGGGGTTAGCTGCAAACTCTTTGTAAAAATGTTTTATTGCTGTAGATGTACATTTGCATGAGTTAGTCATTTATATGCATTTGAAAAATACAAAAATATTTGCACTTCATCCTTATTGCATTGATAGACATTTTGACATTGATAAACAAGCATTCAAAACATCATTGGCATCTTCCAAAACCAAAATCAAACAAACAGAAATCAATTACCAGCATTCTTCAGCTTGCACACCAAGTGTTTGTCAAAATTCCTAAGGCAGAAAATGAGAAGTTTTTGATCATTTTTGGCAAGGCACTCTACATCGTATCATTAATAATTTCGACCTATAGAAGGAGTGGAGGCTTGTTTTGACAAGTCGTAATGGTCAGGTAATGACGAATTCATGTGTAACGCCTTGTACAATGGATTCTGATGCCGACAAATAATATGCAAGTCAATGATTCTATGTTGTGTATCGGGTGGCTTGAGTTTAAATCTCATGATTCTTTTAATGTTGTGATTAGTTAAAGTTTATCAGTTTACAAGGCGGCTTAATATTATGGCAGAGGTTTTATTCCTAGCTCTATTGATATGTTTAGAGGTGGCGCATTGAAGACTTATGAGGACATGATTTCTTAGCATGCTTGTGAGCATTCAATGGGTGATTCACATGGGAGAGTTGATGTCAACAGGCTGTGACAGAGTAACGGCTTGTATTTACTCTGAATCATTCTTGCATGGAGGATGTGATCTTTCTGGTTGCATGCAAAATACTCTACCGCGTGGGTGCGTGAAAAAGATCCACTCTGATTCTTGGACATATTGTCAAGCCCCCTATGTCAATTTTCATCATTGCCTATGGAGTTAACCTATTTCTAAGCTGATTGATTATTTTTGAGTAACCTTCGGTGTGGACCATGCATGGAGCTAGTCGTGTGAGCATATAAATGCTCTGTATGCAGTCTTAACGCTGGATAGAAATTTGAATGAGATCTTCAATGTGTTTTGCTAAATGTCTTCGGTCTAGCCGAACAAAGGAGAATCGTGCTTTTGAGTAATGCCTTCATGGAATTCACATATATTGCTGATCACTCATTATCAATAAAAGGTGGCGACATGTATGCAGTGTAGTGGAAGCCGTGGTTAGGCTGAATGAAAGACATAATGGGAGTCATTTTTGAAAAAGTTATGTTGTGCTAACACAGGCCTTTGGGGGTCAAATCGCTTGCAAACCAGTCATTTTGATACTGAAAATGAATCAGTTTATTCTAATGTATTCCCTCTTGTTGCTTTGGACATGAAGTTGAAGATTTTTAGTGTTGTGTTTATGCCATTCGATGGCATTCACTGAAAAATATAAGGATAAGTGTGGGTTGTGTTATGCTACAGCTGAGTGATTACATTTACAGCTTTTTGCATTCTCCACTAGTGGATTTGTATTTGAGAAGTCCTTGATTCTGTTTGAATATCAGAAAGTTAAGAAGTATGTTGAATAACAATGTAAGGATCGAGTTGATATGCAGTTTGAATTAGAAGTCAGAGTTGCAGTGTTGTGTTTATCATCAGTGAGTTAGTGCTGACGCTGGAGTTGGTGCTTCAGTTGTACGAAATTGGTGCTCCGGGAGAGTCGGTACTCACTTTTGTAATCTCGGTTGGTGCCCATTTGTTGTTAATTAAAGCTATCGATCTATCGTCGCTTTTTACCCGAAACAGTTTTCCATGTGAAATCCGTGTTCATCTTGTTTATTGTTGCTCTTGGCTGTTTTGATTTCTGATTCATAAGGTTTCAAGTGTAAAAAGGTTAAAATATTGGTTAAAATATTGATTCACACCCTCCCCCCCCACCACACTCTTAGTATTTTTTGTGTGCTCTTCAGT
>VDFB02279540.1:0-117874 GCA_007258455.2 Sequoia sempervirens | reverse complement strand
AAAATCCAAAAAAAAAAGAAAAAGGATTGAAAACTGTAAAAAAGAAAAAAATCATCCTCTAGTGAAAATCGTAGGGGCGACACTTTAGGCAAGACCATGATGAAAACCTGGCAAACAAGCGTCATGTGTGGAATCGAGCATCTACATGCACCAGTTCAGATAGAAGCATCTCATCCCATCCGTAATAAATCAAGCATTCCATCCATTTTATCCATAATAAATCCATTCATCCATAAACCGTTGATCCAATCCATCTTTATCCATCTGCATCTATCATCCAAGCTATCTTGATCTTGGTGAAAGTTTGGGGCACACTTTACACTTGCTTATGGTAAACATCTTAACATGGGTCATTTTCATTGATCCTATCCTATCCAATGTTATCCAAGCTGTGAAGCATTATCCAAATGAGAATTCATTATCCAAACACCGTATCTTATTGCAAAATAATCCTATCCATCCATCAATACATCTATCTGAGCATCCATCTACAACATTCCCTACATTGCTAGACACTGGGGGCAGATGTTGGCATCTTGCTTCGAGAATAAATCTTGATCTATAACCTCAAACTTATGTGGCGATCTGAACATTTGGAAAACATGAAACCAAATTGGTCAAAGCATCTACAATCCAAAATATGAATCACTAGCCCATGGCATATTTTGATGAAAACATGTCCTTATCAAGCTTCGTCTTCAATCGAACATCAATCCAAACAATCAATATCAATTGCATCAAACACACTCTTCAAACATCACATCAAATCATTCGAACAACTTTTTTTCCAAATCAAGCTTCATTAGTCTTGATCAAAACCAATCAATCCATCACCATCTTATCCTTGCATTGTTGTGCATCCTCAACAATGTTATCATCATCAATCTTGATCAATCAAATCCTTGCATTGTTGTGTATCCTCAACAATGTTATCATCATCATCAATTCATCAATTCGATGAATCAACCCTAGCTTGGTTTTCAACAAAAATCCCAAACAAAGCATTGATATCATCACACATGTCCTCATCAAAATCGTCAAAATCATGTGAAAATCCAAAAACATCATAAAATTAGAAAATCCAAAAACATCCAAATCATATCAAAAACCAAAAACACTAAAAATTGAAAAAACATCAAAAGATGGGAATTCAACTACTGCCTTTGAGCTTAAATGATAGAAAGGCTAATCTTGATTAGCCCCTCGACATCAAAATCACAAAAACATTTGAAAAAAATATCAAAATCCAAAAACATTCAAAACATCAAAAATCCAAAACATTCAAAAACACAAAAATCCAAAACATTTGAAAAATCAAAATCAAAACATTTGAAAAATCCAAAAACCCAAAAACAGCCTCAAAACATTTCAAACGTCAAAAACATCCAAATATTTGAAAAAATTCATTCATCTCATCTCACTTGCACCCGCAATAATCAATCATCCATAATAATCTGATCGTCACCTTCATCCTTTGGCAACACAAACATAAACAATCATAGCAGTTAGCAAAAGAAGAAAACTTCAAACACAAAATCAAAATCGAAGCAACAAACCGTTAAAGGAAAAATCAAAATCTTGATCATTTTCAAACATGTCAATCAACTTTATATCAACAAGCCTATCAATCAACTTATCAAACCATCATCATCCTATACAATGCATGTCCTAGGATATATTGTTCCAACAATGGGCATCATTTTGGATATCACCTTGGATTCTTATCCTATCAAAACAAATCCCTTTGGCTAAAGGTATGAAGAACATTGACTTGTTTGCATACTTGATCTTTTCTTTGGATTTATCTTATTGCACTCATTCCAAAGACCTCTTGATGATATCCGAATGAAGGATTTAGAGAGATAGGAATGGGGCAATGATCATTATCTTTTGTCTGCTATGCTTGTTGGACATTCTTGTAAAATAACTTGGCAAATACTTGCTTTGTTAGGTACGTCCTAGCAAGGTTTTCATATGTCAAGTGTGAACAAGAATAATCATATTTTTTTGTCGAGTCAAATTTCATCACACTAGGTACACTGCCATCCTGGTTATTTATACCTTGATGCATCATATCTACATGTGTAATCAAACATAAGGTAAGTAGCCCTTTTAAAGTCCCAATCCTTGATAAGCGAATCATCATCATCATCATCTATCATCATCATATCATCATCATCATCATCATCATCATCATCATCATCATCTCTAATAAAGTTTCATCAAATCATGGACTTGTGGGATCTTCTTGTCATCATCTCATTTCCATGCTAACATCATCATCACCAATACATCCATCATGCATCCATCATGCATCCATCGTGCATTCATATCATCATCATAATATAGATCTATTAGTCTAAGCATCATATTGCATAATCATTGCATATCACATCATCCATCTCATCCATCATCACATCATATCATCATTTAAGTTGTTCAAGATAATATAGATTTGTTATTCTAAGCATCTTAAAATAATCTCATTTGCATCATTAACCATAACCATCCATTTTGAACCTCTTTATCGCGAGATCGACCATCAAATTGAATCTTTCACTCAATTTCTTGAGGGGACAATGTACCAGTGTACTTCTTTCCACTGGGGCATCCAAAAAATAAGAAAAATTTTCAATTTTGATCATGAAAAGCTTATTCTTTGAACCAACGCAACAAGTACATTGCTTCAAAGAGGGGAAAAATGTAGACATGCAAAATTAACATTTTGCATTTGATCAGGTTAATTCATCAACTAAACTAGGTTTCACATTAGCTCCCCTCACCAAATAGTCAAGTTCGCCTTCATCCATTCATCAGGTAATATCATCTCCTAAGGTCATTCATTCAAAATTAAATAAACATTATCATCAACCTTTTAATCAAATAAATAAAACATCCATTTAATTAAATCCAAATGCATTTTCCATCCTTTTTTGATTTAAATAAATCAACTATTTAAATCAAATAAGTCAAAACATCCTAATCATCATTAGGCTAATCTAATCCTGATTAAATTAACCTAATCATCCACTTGCACAAATAAATCAATTTATTGATTTATTAAAATCCCTATTTTTCTTTCAACATGGTATCTTGAAAGAATATTCCCCAGTCATGCATTTTTAGAATTTTAAATTCTGACATGTTCCCCACTCAGAATTTAAAATTCTGACTTATCCTCCACCCATGCATTTTCAGAATATTAAATTTTGACATGTTCCCCACTTAGAATTTAAAATTCTGACTTATCCTCCACCCATGCATTTTCAGAATATTAAATTCTGACATGTTCCCCACTCAGAATTTAAAATTCTTAAAGTCTTACATGTCTCCCCACTCAACAATTTTAAATTCTTGGCACATTGACCAAAATGTGCTCACTCCTCAACCAATCAGAGGTTGACAAGTGTCCTCATCTCATTGGCTTAATCTTTAGTCCCACATCCTCCATGTTGAGCACTCAGCCTTTGAAAATCTTTAAATAGAGGCATCATTCTTTAGAAAATCATCCACAATTTCATCCTCAAATCATATGCAAAGTCACTCTCCTTGAGAATTTATTTTTCCATCTTACTCCATCACCATCAAGGCATTTCATATCACTTAGCTTAGCTTGATCAAGGATTGGGAAAGGGATTCTTTCCATAGAAGCACCAATCCAATATGAGATAATTTACTTCATGTTCTTCATATGCTTACTTAGCTTGCTTTTTTAATTGTTTGCATTTGAAAGCATTGTTGTGTCATTTCATATGGATGTTGTATTTGCTTTGTTTTAAACTAATATACTAATGTGTGTTGTTTTTTTGAGCAAAATGCAGATTTCACCATCTACACATACAATGATCTTCCTCTTTCTTGGAGTAGGTATTCAAGTCATCTTGGTACATATCCATAAATAAATCAATAAAATTAGAAAAGGCTACATCCATAGCCTTTTGAAAAGTGTCGCTTGCACTCGTTAAACCAAATGACATTCTCACATAAACATAGGTGCTCCATGGAGTAGTGAATGTAGTCTCATACTACTAGGACTCTTTTACCTTCACTTGGTTATAACCTTAAAAACCATCCATCATTAACAACAAAATATTTTTCTAAGATGGCCTCCATTTTTTTCAATGGATAATTTTTCTTTAATAAGGATATATTTGGATTCCTAAAATCAATGCATAACCTTATATCTCCATTCTTTTTTCTAACTGGCACAAGATTGGACACCCATGAAGAATACCTAATGGGCTTTATGGTGCTAGCGTATTGGCTCCTCTTGCATCTTGGAAGACAAAGTACATTTAGTTGATCTTTTCTTCTACCTAAAAGTCTTAGCATTCTCCTTCAGAGGAATTTCATGTTGGAATAACTCCTCTCTATATGCTTTCAGGTCATCATATGACCAAGAAAAGACATGTCTTTTTTTTCTCAGTAAGGAAATTAGCATTTCCTTTACCTTAGGATTCATTTTCTTTCCTACATATACTTCCTTAGGGGCATTTTGAGTCCCCAAATTTACTCCCTCCAGGTCCTCTAGATGACCAACAATTTTCTTAATCTTGATTTTATCTCAACTATAAAAAACCCTTTCAAGTGCTACAAGGCCTTTAGGAATCTTTTTTTTCTTTAAATGGATGACCCCCTTCCCAATTATTATGTCCTTTCCATCTACATTTTCAACAAATCCACCAAAATCAATCTCTTGACCCTCATATTTTTCAACGCATTTTAAAAAATGGAGAATATTTTCATCATTATTGAAAATCTACTAGTTATGCACATTGTCAGGAATGGAAGCCTGCCTTGACTATACCTCATCCTTAGAAATACCTATAAAAGTTATGTCATTTGTCCTCAATGCAATGTTAGCAAGTAATTCAAATACTCTGTTTTGTCCTCTTTCCATCCAGTCAATTCTAAAAGAATCAAACAACTTAATAGAATCACAGATAGCATTTTTGTACTACTTCAATTTATTGTCCTTGCAAGCATCCTTGGCTCTTATTTAGGATATCAAAAGCTTAGAATCACCAATTACAATTAACATTTTTACTTTGTGCTTCTCATCCAATATCAATCCTAGTAATAATGCTTCATATTTTTCCATAATATTAGTGTAGAAAAAAGATAAAGTGAAAAAGAATCTGTATGTACTACCACTAGGTGACACCAATAATATCCTTACACTAGACCCTTCCTTGGAACTTCCACTATAAAAGTACATTTTCCAAATTCCATATTTTTTAGATAATCTTAGAACCTCATTTTCTATGTGCACAAGGCACCTATCATCTTCTCTTGGTACTTCTTCGACCTTTAAATCACTAATATCCATTTCTATGAAAAGAACTATGTTATCTTCAAGGGCATGCTCCAACATATGTGGTACCTTTGGTTCTTGTAGAACTTGAATTCCCTTACTATCAATAATAAATGTTGCATAGGACATGTCACATTGCATAATACCTCCCATAGATGCACTCTATTTCTGAGATAACAACATTCCATAATTAGGCAGGATATCCACTACCACCACACTCATTTTGAATTCTTTTTTTGGATAAGCTACCAATCTATAAGGAATTTCATTTATCACATGAATAAATAGGGACTTCTCTTAAATCCATGGCATAACACTTACCATGAGTGCTATCAACTTTCAACCCCAATGCCTCCATAATACTGGATGGCATGATATTATTCGATGCTCCAAAATCAATGATACATTTTTTAGAAAATTTCCCTCAATAATCAGTATGAGGAAAATTGGATCAGTATCCCCAAGACAAGCACTCACTTAATTTCTTGGGAATATATGGGGAATCTCAGTGATTAATCCCTCAATTTCCTTGTATTTCTTATCCTTTTCACTCACTTTGTGTGGAGTGGGAACCACTAAATCATTCTATAGTAGTACCATTTATAAGGGCTACTTCCTTTTGCTTATGTTCATCTATTCTCATCATTTCAAGAAAAGGCACAAATACTTTTACTTGTCTAAGTAATTGAAACATATCAACATGAGTATACTTGGGTACTTCAATTGGGATCATACCTTGTTTATTGTTGCTCTCCTTCTGTTGATTTTTTGTTACCTCAACTCTATGCTTGACATCCCTTCTTGTAACTTTAGGATTTGGCTTCTATGTATTTATCTTAGCATTAGTGGATTTGGACTATGCATTATCTTTTAGCTTATCTACTTTTTTAGCCCAAATTTTATTTCCCTTAACATCCTTAGCTTTGACTGCTTATATTTTTTCATGAGGCTTGTGTTCTCTACTTTTGAGATTCTGCTCTTTAATAAAAAGATTAGGTAGACTACCTTTTTCACCACTGACTATTATATTTCTTAGATGATATGAACTTCTAGTTTGGGAAGCCAAATCCATTGTATGTCTTGCAATCTCTTCATCGGAGGGCCTTCTCAGGGACACAACATCTTCAATTGCTTCCAAATTATATACCTTAGTATCACTATCAACATCATTACAGAGAACTTTCTCATGATATGTACTAGCAATATTCCTTTTATCATCTATGTCTATTTCATGGGACTACATATCAGACAAGCATTCAGTATCAACAAAATCATAATCACCCATAACCATGAGTACATCAATATCCTCCTCATTTTTTTGATCACATTCTTTGGGTATATATTCTTCCAGCTCAACCATTCATGCAAATAAACATTGTTGAGGAGAATGTGGCATTTGGAAAACCATTCACCAAGGGATGTCTTCAACAAAATTTCCTAAATTCTTTTGTAGAGAGTATAGATGGGCCTTATTCTGGGAATTTCTTTGATTATTAGGAATAGGCTTCCTATTATACCAATTGGTATTATATAGGTGATCCTACAATTGAGAGGTCTTTCATTCCTTTGATAACTTTTTGGTTGAACGATTTCTTTATTTACAATTTTTTCATTTATAGTTTTCATAAAATTACCAATCTTAACCTCCATAGTGCCCCCTTTAGCACCTAGACTTTTATCATCCTTTATTGGATTTCTAAGGATTTTTGCATCATCTATTCTACCAACTTTACCTATTTCTCTACTGATATTCTCAATATTCTCCACCATCTTGTAAGCTTCCCTCAATGTTTGAGGATTCTTATCTAGTAGGTGATAACTCATTTTTGTATCAAAATCATTACATTAATTTCCCAAGCACACATTGTCATTCAATTGTAGATGATGAGAGAACCTCTTCCAAGCCTTTTGGAACCTTTTATTGAACTCAACGACATACTCATTAGGAAATTTACCAGTGTTATTAAATTGAAATAAGTCTTGTCACTGTATTGCTCTCAAAATATCCTTTTTAATTCCTCCCAAGAGCCAATGCTCTTAGCAGGAAAACTCCTATACCACTCTTAAGCATATTCAATGAGAGATTGCATAAACAATTTCATCATGAAATCTTTAGCCTCTACCTCAAATTCATCCATAACATTGTAAAATGCTTTGAGATGGTCTTCACCACTCAAGGCATTATTACAAGAGAATATGACTAGAGAAAGTCAAAAATCTTTAGGGTAAGGATTAGGGTAACCATGTATTTTGATGAAACACAACTATTGGTATCTATCTACTTGCAACAATCTTCTAGTGTTTATATCCCTATGAGCATTTCTAGACTCATCATCCATTTAGTTGTTAGATTGATTAATGTCATTTCCTTTTCCCTCTCCATTGTTACCAGAACCTTTCTTTTTCCCTCATCATCTTTATAATAGGAATTCTTGTTCTTATTATTTCCTCCATCTCCACCACCTTCATCTCCACCACCACCTCCACTGAGAGTATGTCCTTTAGAATTATTTTTTCTATAACTCACTACTATTATGTCCAGAGCTTGAATCTTCTACATTTGGTGTGGATAATAAATAAGGAAATAAATCTTCCTAGCTATTTCCACATTAGCAACTTATATTTTATCTTTCTTCAAATCCTCCCATAGTTTATCATTAACCAATTGCAATTTGCAGAGCTCAAGATATAGGGATGCAGTGGATGGAGTAGGATCAACTTTGGAATTATTTTTGGGGGTTTAACAAATGAAGTATGGGTATTTGTATTGGTGTTGGTATTAGAGGTATTCTTCATCATTTGATCAATGAGCTTCTTCCCATGATCTATAAATAATGTTTTCTTATTAGTGGAAAAAGGATATAAATCTTTGGTAGTTGAAATAGATGTGGTATAGGTACTAGTGGTAGAGGTGCCCATCTAAATTGTCTCTTTAGGAATTTCATGAGTAATTCTAGTAGTAAACTTAGAGACATTTCTTCAAAGGCCTTTTACCTAGAAATATTTTCTCTCATCTTCTTTATCTTTTGTTACTGCTCAACATATCTCTCAAGTTGCTTGGCTCTAATAATACATTCTTTCTCTTTCAACTCCTTTAGTATATTCTCTTCTTCTTCCTTAAGCTTAAGTTCTTCTTCTTCTAATGCTCACATGTATTTTTCTCTACCTTATTCATTTCCTAATACATCTCCAAGCTCACTCGGTGTAGGAGTATAGTAGGGTTGATCAATAGGTTCTTCCTCAAGAGAAAGGTGCACTTCTACATTAGGAGACTCACCCCTTGGCTTGAAATTATTTCCATTAAAAACATACCCAACTCCAAGGGTTAATAGTTTTGAAAACTCTTTATTCTTACTCCAAAACTATCATCTATCCTCCTCTCTTGAAATTTCAAGCTCATTATTAGACACTTGCTCAATAGGAAAAATTCCTTGATCTATGTTAGACACTTCAACTTCATGTGCCTCTTCCTGGAATTTTGTACTACTTTCTCTAATATAAAAAGTAGAAGATGCATCAGTAGGAGAATCAACAGACTTATTTGATTAAGAGTGCTTCTCCTTTATAGGTTTATATTCAACCTTTTTCTCAGAGTGCTTTTTTCCATAACTTCTGGTGTTCTTCATGGTGTCAAATATGTATGAATCCTTCTTCTTATGTTCCTTTTGAGATTTTATCTTTGCGAGAAATATTTTTTCCTATGCTAACATGATCAATACAAACAAGAATTAGTCCAGTTAGCAAAAAAAATAATCAAGGTCCCTATGAAATTCTTAATCACATTAAGACAAGAAAACATGATAATAAAAGCATAGTAAGAAAGCACACAAGCATGTATACTTGTCTATAATGGATCAAACCATCATCTCATAGGGGGATTGGTGTTATTTTGATGTGGAAAATAGCCCTTTTCCAACCCCTTTTGATGAGCTAAATGATGAAAACTATTTTGAATATGTTATGTGATATGATAAACAAGATGCAAGATGAAAGTGTGTATAACAAAGATACTAATATTATGGATATAAAATCAATAGATGACTCCACTATTTATATAATAGAAGGATAAAAGAATGAGAGATATGAAGAATGTGGGAAAAAAGATAAACCAATGACAAGATGCCACTTGTCAACATGTCAATGGAGGAAGATTGCGCACATCTTGGTCAATGTGCCAAAGAGGGGGAGATTTGAAATTTAAAAGATGGCTTGTTGGAGGGAGAAGAAAAAGTTTTAAATACCAATTGGGGGACATGTAAGAGATAATGCAAGAGGAGTTAATGCTATGTTGGAGGACAAGACATGTGAGGAATTTTTTTTATTTTTTTTTAGACTACAGGAATCGGGTAGCCGACCACATATAAACTGCAGCGTGCCTGGTAAATTTTTTAACATGACCAGCGGAGCTGGTGCAACACGCCCTCCGGTACCATGGGGTGGGTGAGACTAGACCTTGTGACCAACCTCCTGCAACAAGAAAGATTTAGCCAACCGAGTTAGGGCCCCAACCCTATGTGAGAGGAAAAATTCAAATTGGAGGAATATTCCATTTTGATGCCATGTTGATGGAAATTAGAAGATTTAATAAATCAATTAAATGATTTATTTGTGCAAGTGGGTAAATCTAGAGGATGCACGACATAGATTATATTAGTATTAACCATGATTTGATTAACTTCAATGAAGATTAGATGATTTGACCTATAGATTTATGGATTAAAATAAATAAAAAGGAGATGGAAAAGGATTTAGGTTTAGTTAAATAAATATTTTGATTTATTTAACTAAAGGGGATGATGTTAGTGTTAAACATGAATTCGTTTAATTTAAATGGAGTACTTTAGAAGTAAATCAAATAAACTTGATTTATTTGATGAATGGATGAATAAGACTTAATTAAATGTATGATGCCATTTTTATATGTCTACATTTTTCCCCTCTTTGAAGCAATGTACTTGTTGTGTTGGTTCAAAGAATAAACTTTTTGCGATCAAAATTCAATTTTATTTTTATTTTTTTAGATGCCCTAGCAAAAAGAAGTATACTAGTACATTTCCCCCTAGAGAGATCAAGAAAAAAAGATTCGATTTGGGGGTCTATCTCATGATAAAGAGGCTCAAGATGGACATATGGATGGTTATGATGATGATGCAAATGAGATGGTTTTAAGATGCTTAGAATAACCAATCTATATTATCCTAAACAACTTAAAATGATGATGCAATTCATTTAAGATGGATGATGTGATGATGTCTATATGATTATTGAATGGATGTTTTATGAAAATGTATGGTTTATGAGATGTTTAGAATAGCCAATCTATCTTATTCTAAACAACTTAAAAATGATAATGTAATGTGTGTGAGATGGATGAGATGGATGATGTCATATACTATGATTAAGAGATTTATGTATGTTAATGATTTGTGGATGCAGGATGTATGCATTGGCAATGATGATTAACTATATTGGTATGATGTTAGTGCAAAAAAGAAGAAATGAGATGATGACAAGAGAATTCAACAAACCAACTTTATGAGAGATGATGATGAGAAATGGATGATTTTCTTATCAGGAATTGGGACTTTAAAACTACTACTTACCTTATGTTTGATAACACACATAGGCACAGTACATCAGGGTATAAAGAACTAGGATGACATTGAACCTAGTGTGATAGACATTGACTCGACAAATAGATAGGAGTATTATTGTTCACACTTGACATACAAAAACCTTGCTAGGATGCACCTAACAAAGCAAGTATTTTCCAAGTTATATTACAAGAACATCCAACAAGCACAACAGACAAAAAGATAATGATCAATGCCCAATTCCTTCTCTCTAAATCACTTTGATTAGACATCGTCAAGAGGTCATTGGAATGAGTGCAATAAGATAAATCAAAAAGAAAAGATCAACCACACAAACAAGCCAATGTTCTTCGTACCTCTAGGTAAATGGATGTGTTTTTAAGGATCAAAACTAAAATGATTGCCAATAGATAATGCCCATTGGAGGAAGGATACATCCAAGGACATGTTAGTGGATAACGACACAATGTTTTGTTTATCCAAAGTGTTTTTCCAAAATATAATGCCCATTGTAAGAAGGATGCATCCAAAGACATGTTAGTGGATGGTGGCAAGTTGATATGTTGTTCAAAAGGCTATTGATACAAGGTTAGTTGACATGTTTGTGAATGATCAAGAGTTTGATTTTGCATTTAAATGTTTGTTGTTTCAATTTTGATTTTTTGTTTAAAGTTTGCATTTGTTGATTGTTGTACTTGTTTCAGTTTGTGTTGCCAAAGGATGAAGGTGACAATCATTTTATTATTGATGATTGATTATCATGGGTGAAGCAAAATGGGATGAGTGGATTTTTTCCAAATATTTGGATGTTTTTGAAATTTCAAAATATTATGAGGTTGTTTTTGGATTTTGTGTTTTTGTGTCTTGGGGATTGATCAAAGATTAGCCTTTCATATGTTTAAGCTCAGAGACGACATAGTTTGGATCTAGTGTTTTTTATGTTTTCTAAAAAAAATTAGTGTTTTTGTATTTTTAATATGTTTTGGATTTTTTGGATTTTCTTGATTTTTTTGAATGTTTTTGGATTTTTTGCATGATTTTGATGATTTGGATATGGAAATGCATGATGATATTAGTGCTCTATTTTAGGATTTTGTTGAAAACCAAGCTATAGTTGATTGATCAGATTCATGGATTGATGATGA
The DNA here is from genome assembly GCA_007258455.2 of Sequoia sempervirens. NCBI lineage: Eukaryota > Viridiplantae > Streptophyta > Pinopsida > Cupressales > Cupressaceae > Sequoia > Sequoia sempervirens. The sequence goes on along the minus strand of VDFB02279540.1, from coordinate 105,821 downwards.
TAACATTGTTGAGGATGCACAACAATGCAAGGATAGTGTTAAGAAAAACAAGGATTAGGATGGATACCCAAGATGATAAGGGATTGATTGGATTTGATTGATCATGATTGTTGAAGCTTGGTTTGGAACAAAAGTTTGTTTGGATGATTTGATGTGATGTTGAAGAATAGGTTAGATGCAACTACTATTGATTGTTTGGATTGATGTTCGATGAAAGATGAAGATTGATAAGGAATCTCTTCTTGTCAAAATGTGCCATGGGATAGTGATTTGAATTTTGGCTCACAAATGTTTGACCAATTTGATTTCATGTTTTCAAATGTTTGGATTACCATATAAGTTAGAAGATATAGATCAAGATTTATTCCTAAAGCAAAATGCAAATACTTGCCCCTAGTGTCTAGCAATGTATGTAATGCCATGGGTGGATGCTTGGATAGGTGTGTGGATGGATGGATATGGATTGTCTTTTGATAAGATAAGGTGTTCAAATAAATAATGCTCATTTGGATAGTGCTTCATGGGTCAAATAATGTTGGGTAGTATTGGATCAATGAAAATGACCCATGTCAAGATGTTTATCATAATCAAGTATAAAGTTTCTGCCAAATTTTCATCAAGATCAAGATAATTTGGAAGATGGATGTAGATGGATGAAAATGGATTGGATAAATGGTTCATGGATGAATGTATTTATTATGGATAAGATGGATAGAAAGTTGGATTTATTATGGATGGGATGAGATGCTTTCACCTAAACTAGCTCACATGGATGCTTGATTCTACACATGATGCCTATCTACCAGGTTTTCACCATGGTACCTGTCCAAAGTGCCACCCATGTGGTTTTCACTAGAGGACTATTTTTTTTTTTTACTATTTTCAATCCTTTTTTTTTTTTTTCATATTTATTTATTTATTTATTTTTTCTGTGAAAGATTTTAAGCTCAAGTTGAACCACCTGGTGGTGTCGTTGTATATGCTTCTATCACAATGTGTCATTGATATCTTTCTTGAAGAATCTTCTTTTCCAAGATACATGTACTTGAAAGCAACTTTTGAGATTCCTGATCTACTTTGTTGATACCAAGAGTTAACTTTGTCTTTGTGCACACATCACGACAGAGTACCCTTTGAATACTTATTATAAAGGGTCATTTCCAATACATGGTTAATTTAAGAATTTTATAGCATGTGTGGAGGCGTGGATGGAGCATTTTTAAGAATAAAAGATGGATTTGTTGATAGTTTGGAACCTTTGACTCTCCAAACTTTGGAAGATGAACAATGATGGGTGGTTATGGAAGTGTGAATGGAATTAGGACCAACTACTTGATATACTTTGTATATTATTTGAGAAGCCTGTGTTTTCCTTTGTGGACATATTTGATGGATAAATTTTCCCTTTTTTATTTTTCCCCATCATTTCTTTGACAAATGGAGTTTGATAGGGATAATCTTTCTTTGTATTCTTTGGTATCCATGTGTATTTGGTTTTTCTATTATGTTTTGCTTCTTTTGCTTTGACAACATTATTCATACTTTGATTCCAATATTTCTTTTGATGTTGGTCCCAATTTATGAATGGGATGATGGGTGGATGAAGATTCATGATGTGGTTGGTGTTAGTATTAGCATCAGTTTCAACATAAGGATTCTTTGTGCTCCCTATGTTGATGCTTGCAATAGACAAAGTTTCCCCTAGTATTATAGAGGTATCATTGATGCTTTTAGCTCCCTTAGTTGTCAAATAACTAATATACCTTGATTCTTAGGATTGTCAATAATCTGTACTAGTTCTAGGATACCCTATTGATGTAGGCCTAATCCTCTACCTTGACAATTCATCTGTTGAAACATTTTATTTGCAATAGGATATGATTTTCCTTGGACACAAGGTGCTAATACTTCTCTATTTTGACGCGGATCTTCCAAGGTGATAACTTGTTCATTGATAAAATAGTTTTCCCTTAAAAAGGTAAGTGATCCAAGTTTATAACTGATAGGATCCCCCATGTGTGGGATAACTTCTTGATTGATATCTTTGGCTTGATCTTATGGAATATTATATTTTAATGCTTCTTCAAGAGGTGTTGATGATTCACTATCCCTATAAAAGTCTTCCTTATGATTCATTTTTTATGTCCCTTCACAAGATGTTCTTGATTCACAAATTCTATAGAAGCCTTCTTCATGACCCATTTATGATTTGTCTCTAGATTTTTCTGTATCTTGATCGTGTGTACAAATTTTAAGAGTATGAGACTCTTGTTCCTTGGTAATGATATCAAGAGTATAAGAATCTTGTTTTGAATGAAGATCATCTACGTGTCCATTTAAAGAAAATATCTCATGGGTAGATGGAGGAATATGTGCTATATGGATGTGATCATTATTTGTGACATCTTGTCTAGATAGGAGAGTGTTAATTAGATCATTGTATTAGCTTGGAGATACAAATTCTTGATCTTGAATGATTTCATAATTGCTTTTCGACATGGGTCAATTTCAAAGGATAGATTACTTACAAATGGTTCTTGGATGTCTTCATTAGGCATGGGGAATGGCTCAATATCCTCTTGATCTTTTAGTGGACTTAGGTCAAATGTTAAGCTAAGGATCCCTTCAGTATCTATAATCGTGAGGTCAAAGGGGGTCAACATGTCTTTGAAAGGACCATTGCTAGACCTTGGTGAAAGATTTTGATCATGCTTTGGAGTAAATTCATGAGATATATCCTCTAACTCATAAAGTGATGTAGAGACATTTTCAACATGATCAATGGTTGATGGGTCATGGGTTATGTCAATATGATCAAATAACTCTAACACTCCTTGAAATAGATCACTAAAAAGTGGCCCTTGATGCATGGTGAGTTGTTCATCAGATGAGGTGGAAACATCTTCAATGTGCTCATTGATGGATAGGTCTTGAACATTGTTTTCAATAATTCTAGTGGAGAGATTATGCATATCTTCAACCATAGGGTCAAGTGATGTTGACATTTCTTGAATTGGATCATTTTTGGGTATTATTGGTGGATTTTGATCATGATTGAAAAGTGATCCTTGATGTATGTTGTTTTGATCATTTTGATTCAAGTAGAAACATCTTCATCAATGGATAGACCTTGATCATTATTTTCAACAATTGTAGTGGAGAGATTGTGAATGCTATCACTAGTGGTTGAATCTTCATCATTATCCCCAACAGTGATTATCTTTTGATCAATGAGGTCTTGGATGAGATTTTTGAGTTGAATACAACTTGATGTTGCATGTCCCTTTATTTTTTGAAAATCACAATGGTGCTCCTTGTTATACCTTGGTGGTTTAACTAGGGATTCTTGATAGTTCCTATAGATGGGGAGCTTGATGATATTTTACTGTACCAATTGTTGTAGGGATGATTAAATTGGTCTCCCAAGTGCTTTGTATTTTTGTTTCTTCCCTTGTGATATTTTCACTTTGAATTGACCTTGTGGTGATTGAGTTTGGAGATGTGGTGATTGATCCTTGAGATGGGGTGATTGATCTTCAAGATGGGGTGATTGGATTTTTTGTTGATGTTGTTGATCTTGATATCCAACTTCTTGATATTGGAGATATTTTTCTTGATGTGGTTGTTGACACAACTCAACGCTTTGATGAAATTGTTCAACCAATGGAAGAGCATATTTATTTTGGGGTGGAGATGTCTCTTGTTGTAATGCTTCAATTATTTTGGCAAGTGAAGCACTTTCATCTAGCAAAGTTTGGTTTTGATTTTGATCCCGACTAGCTTGATGTGGTTGACTTTTTTGTTCAAGTAGATTTGGAATGTGTACATGTGGTGTTTCTATGGGATCATGGAAAAATTGATTTTGGACAATGTCCTAATTTGGTTTGATGCTTAGATTTGGCATGATAGGTTGAAATTGAACATTGGTGTGGTTGCAAACCATATTGCTTTGATTTAGGTAACTTTTATTTTGCATGGTGTTACCTTGACTTAGATCAATACATGGATTTTTTAACATCTTGTTCACACTCTGAACAACATTTGTATGATTTGTGATCATATCTATGAAAAATATTTCCAAGTTTGGATTTGAAATGTTCATGTTTGGAAACCGTGTACTTGGCATGTTCACATTTGGCATGTGGATGTATGGATTTGGTGGGATAATGTTGTTTGTTTGTGGAAGACTTATTCATTGGGTATTTGGTTGATAGATTTGTAGGTTTGGAATCTAATTTAAATCTATCATTAGGAAAGGTTTTCCAAAATTTTGATTGGGCATACCCACATCTATTATACCATTAGGGTTTGTAGGGGATAATGATCCCATGTACAGATTGTATAAATGTGAGTTTGGATAATCAATTAGCATAGTAAGGATTTGAAAATTTAGTAGATTTGGATTACTTATGATGCATGGATCAAGTTTATAATCCACTTGCTTCTTGTGTTTTGACCTTATTGAAAAAGTGACCCCTAAGGTGTTTAGGACCAATGATGAGATGTAGGATGAAATGAGTAAATGATATAGGTGTTTGGACTATTAGGAACTTGGATCAATGCTAGACCTAGGGTTTGATTTTGATTGGTTTGACTGGATAATGAACTTGTAAGCCCTAAGATGTTAGATGTTATCTTACGATGAACTCATTCAAAGGTGTGTTGATTTAACTAGGTGTGTGAGGAAGGATTCATCAACACACACCTAACTAAACAAATGAGTGTGATTTGGTTTAAGGATGATTTACCCTAGTCTGAAATGATGTTTTCAAAGCTCTAAAGTTGTTTGTGGGATGAAGATGAAAAATGTTAGGATGAATGAAGTGTTTGATTTGATCCTAAATGAACCTAGCTAGGACCTTGTTTACAAGACCAAGATAGTGAAGAACATGCTTTTCTCTAAGAGTAGTTCAAGACCAAAAACCAATGTTTGCATGAGAACCATATGACCAAAATATGCCAAGCACATGTGTGGGGTCCAATTGTTTCTTAAATTTCCTTAATGAGTTAATTTGATCACAAACACCCTCTTGATTAGCTTTTTAAATCTAGATGTCCCATGTTTTAATTTTTTTCTCATCCCACAAAGTGTATTATGTGGAAATCAAGGAAATCAAAGCAAGATTTATCTAATTTTTACTTTAGTGGGAGAAAATTGACATGAAATTCAAATGCCTAGAAACCTCTAAGGATATGAATCCAAAGGGCAAGAAAGGGCATGCGAATTTGTTCAAGGATTTTTTATCCACAAGTCTAGCTACACTTACTTTCAGCGGATGGTTAGATGTTTGACCCCACTGGCTTCCCTCCATGGTTCAACACTTCTTTCGGGGCAGCCAAGCATGAATATCCATGAATCTCCCATGGCATATTTTCCATCTGTACTAAAATTCATAAAATTTTGGGGTGGCTTTAGAATGATCATTCTTGCACCAACAAATAGATTGGGATTTTGGCCTTTCTAAAAAAGGTTTTAATTTATACTTTTTGTTCATGGAGATTGACCCATACAGTTAGAGACCATTGTTACTCTTCTCATCAGGACCAACCATGTGATACTGGCCTTTGTTCTAGTACCCACTTTTCTATCTAGGCTAGAAATACACTTGGATTTAGTGTGTTACTAGTTGGGTTGTTCCCTTGGGTGAGTACTTTTTCCTCAAGGTAGGCCCTCTAAGATAAACAATAGCAAGTAAACATATTCATAGTTCAATCAAACTTTGTTTAGAAACATATGGAGAAAAAATGCAATAAGTTCCACTCACAATCACAAAGATTTGTTGAATTTTAAATCCAAAGTGAAATATGGAGGTAATTACTTTACCCAACTTAAGATCACCAAAATCCCTTTTAATTCTCAAGATCGTCGTGAGGTGCAAGAGAAGTGCATATGTCCTTTTGATGGTATTACTTTGAGTAAGCAATTACAAAACAAAGAAACACTTTTTCATTTTAATTCCATAAAGCAATGATTTTGATTCATTTTAAAGTACCAAAATGAGATATGAAAGTTGCCTTGTTTAATTGTTAAATCTGAAAACCAACTCTAGTAAGTTTTTCCTAAAGTTCTTTTTAAGCCCTTTGTTGTGAAAATTGAAATGTTCTTTTTAGTGCCCAAAAATATGTGAGTTGATCTAAACCATAAAAATAAACCATAGAACATAAGCTCTAAGCATTACGATATGCTTTGTGAATTTCAAGTTTCAATGCTCATTTCCCTTTAACTCTAATCTTGCTTTGCCTTCACTTGATTCCAATGCCAACCCTACAAATAGTACAAAGTTATAAGATGACCCCTCAAAATCTCTTATACATCAATCTGTTAAACATAATTTGAATGTTGTCTTCACTAAAAGGATATAGACTCTTATAAGCTCAAATATCAGTTATTTTACTTCATTCACACTATTGGTTTTTGCACAAGACTAACTTTTAGTTTGTCAGAAAATACAAATCAAAACATAATTCTTCCTACCAAAGGATATGTGAAAGTATATTAGAGTTCCAATTTTTTTTTGGTCACATTTATCAATGATATCCTCCATTTTAGAAATCAAGATCACTTCAAAAATAATTTTCAAGTCAATTCAACTTTATTTAATATATGTTAGAAAGATATCATAAGATCTTAAAGACCTCATAAAGAAAAATATTATTTAGTTTTCATAAATCATAAAGCAGAATATCTGAGTTAAAAAAATTGAGAAAGAGGAGGCCATTTAATTCTAACAAAGTAGATTCTACAACCACAAAAAGGCTATGAATCTCTATGCTATAGATCTCACTTTCTGCTAGTTGGTTTTATGAATGCATTTCCTCACAAAATTTTTTATTGCAAAATATAATGATCTCACAGAGAAGTCAACACACCAAACAATAAATGATTACCTTTTTGAAACCATTGAGCCTAGTGCCAGTGTAGAAGCTAGAGTGGAGTAGTTAATATTGACTACTAGATGGAACATTTATGAGGTTGTGTATCTAATTGTTTTGAAATCTGATGGTATTGTGATGCCTCTAAATCCGAATATTTAGATATTACAATCTAGTTGTCTTGATTTTGAAGTTAAAACTTTGAAAACAACAATATCACCAATCAAGTACCCAGATGATTGTAAGAAGCATTAACGAGCATTTGAAAGCCAAATATTAATAGCTCAAAACCATCCATGTTGGAGTAAAACATACTAGGATAATACAATGACTCCACCTTGTAACAGTGTTTACTTTGAATATAATAGAGCAAACCAAATAACCTAAATCATGAAAACTGAAACACGCTAAACAATAAACTCAAAGATTCTAGAAGAAAAACATCAATCAAGTTAATGCATATATTGAAAATATGAAACAACTAAATAAGGATTGTTAAGTAGATAATAGAATTTTTTCTTAAGTACAAAGGGCACAAACATTTATGGGTATGTGCATGATCATCATGGAAAAAACAAGCCCTTAAGTGGCAAATAATTTAGAAAAATTAGAGTTAGGGAACGTGTTGTTAAAATTTGAATAAGTTATCTATATTATTTCAAAATTATGTAAGAATATAATCTATAGAAAATTGAATGTAGTTTCTAAACTTCTAGTTTTGTTTAAAAAAAAAAAAATTTGTTTGGTGAAAATTTGAAATTTCAATTCAGTGGTGCTTAAATTTTAGGAACAAAATAAGTAGGTGTATGTCTGACCACCCTAACCACAATAAAATGATAATATTTTTTTATAATATTTTAGATATAAGTATAGAACTCATGCCCCAATGTGATACATATTTTTTTGTAATTTTTTTCCTTGTAAATAATTAATTATGAATTTTTATTACAACTTTTTAAAAAATATAAAAACGCGTATGTTTGACCATTTAAACTTGGTCAAAATGTCACGAAATTAAATTTTTATTTTTTTAATCCTATATTATGTGAAGCATAGAATGTGATTCATATTTTGGATTCAAAAAATGTGATACCGTTTGAAAGCTATAGATGTTTTTCAATCAGCCTATCAATCAGGACTTTAGTCGTAATTTGAATAGAAAATGAATAATGATTACTTATTAAATTCAAAGTAAAGCACATATTATATCATTGGAAAGTTGAGAATCTCTTTTAAAAACCCTTTTCATTTCATCAATTTTGGGTAAAAATATCTAGTCGTCAGCCACATACCCATCATATTGCCACTTTTTGGCCCATCATGATCCTATAGATACCCTTATTCACACATTGAAGAATCCAAATTTCTAAGGATATTCAGTCATTTTCTAATGTTGTAAAGAAATATGGCTAGGAGATGCAACTTCAATTCCATGTGCCAATTGAAGCTCTTATGGATTTAGGGACCATGGTGCATATATGTTGTAACAATCATAGATAACAATATTGTAATGAATAAGCAAAATAAATAGTTAAAGCAAAAGCTGAACATAATTGAGTCTAGTTGTACAATATTAGGGTGCTACTACAATAGTGGTTTACACTTTCTGCCCTAGATCCTAATTTTTGTTGAAATCACATATTTTTAGAAAATATAATGATTTTAGCCTTGAAAAGTTCCATTTATAGGATTCCAATTGAATACAGTTTGATCAAACCACCTTAGACCAAGCCCCTTTTGATAGAACCTTGCTTGTTCTAAACCATACCTATAATGGAGTCTCCTTTACACCTATCAAAATGCTAATAAAAAACCACTTTTGATTTACCTTTTGAAGGATCACATGAATTCATTTTTTATTTTTTTTTGTAAGTATGTATTCCTTATTATAAGCTTCCAAAAAAGTATAATTTTAATTAAATTTAATTTGATTATTATATTTATTTTTTATTTCTTGTGAATGTAGGTTTTTCACCAAAAATCAAGCTCTTTGTTCTACACATGTGGAAAAATAGAAGATTATCAAAATTTGTTTTTGAAAAATATGATTGCACTAGATATTGGAGTCCTTGATCCAACCAAAAAAAAAAAAGAATTTTGATACATAAAAAAAAAAGTTACGCGTTATACAATCATGCTATGTCTAACTTGTAATTGGTTTGACTTCAAAACTTGATTAAAGAAAAAATATTCAATACAAAACTATCTAACCAAGTGGAAGCACTAGATATCAGAGTTACAAATCTAAATTTGAAAGACTTAGAACTTTATCCTTCATGGAAAAAAGTTATGCATTATACGGTGAGTGTCACTTTTTAAAAATGATGTTTTCTGAAAAAGACTAGTTTTTGAGGGAGATGGAGAAAGAAGTGCAATCTGATTCCAAAAAAATTGAAAAAAATATATTTAAAGTATACAAACAAAATGTCATGAAACTCTAGTTTGCATCATCTTCACATTCCTCATGGTTTAGCTGCTATAGGTGCCTGAAAGTGAAGATTTAGTTAAAAAATATATTTTACTATCCAGTTTGGCCAAAAATTGTAAACCACTATTTGGGATCACCCCAATACCCATCGTTTATTAACAAAATCTCTCTGATGAAGCTTTTTTTAACTAAAACTCTTAGTTTACGATGAAATAAGTTTCAACTACTTGTAAGGCTTACCCAAAGTTTATTTCGTATGTTATGCATCCTGACAAAGAAAAAGACTTCATAGAGAAAGAATGAGTTCAATGTTGCAAAATTGCTTTAGATGTGAAAAACTAATCTAGTATTTATCAGTGGCCTCTCAAAAAGAGTAATGGTTTAGATAAAGAGGAAAATTGTAATGGGGGGTAGTGTACCAGAATTTTGTTACTTGACATCAAGAAGGAGGCAAAACAATTTAAGACTCTATTAAATCCTTCACCGTCCCTCTTTGTAATCAAGACACAGGTTTAAAACCGATTTCTACTACTCTATCCCAAAATGAAATAACTATAGGACCTACGTAAAAGACTAAGACATAAAAAAATATTTCAAGAAAATTAATTTGGTAGGTGTAAGGTCAGTGGCCCCTACAAATAGACGTAGTTTTAGAAATTACTTTAATGCCATTGCACAGGTGTTCAAAACAAACAATAAATGTTTTTTTTTCCTAAAATTTTTCAAGAAAATGCATTTGGTAGGTGTAAAGCTGAATTACACCACTTTGTTCATGTCCTCTTTGTCTATTCCATAAATGCAAGTCTTATCATTAGAATCTTCTCAAGGAAAACATACATATTTTGAAAATAGCATAAAGAATTTAACCTACCATTCAAATTGAGATCCCATCAATCCACTATTGGAGGAATAAATTCACATCTTAAGAAAGCATTGAATCATACCTAATGCATTAAATTTGCAAGTGCTAATCTATCTGGGGCAACCGAAGGATTCCTTGTTGATCAACTTCAATTACTTCTAGCAGAATAGCGCATCATCTCCATGGCTTAATAGAGATACATGGGAGGAGATCAAGAGATAGTTTTCTCCAAGGATGCGACAAGTTACCTCAATGAGACATGACTTTGTGAACAACAATAATAGTGACATAAGGATAGAATGGATTCATTGAAAAAGGTTTTAGGTGATTTTGGTAAGTGTAATAGAATTCTACAACCTTTGTCCAACATCCTTCCCTTGTCCAACGACTAGAATACAAACTCGATTATACCCTAAGTACATATGGTATTACCAAGTGATATCATTGTTGTCAAAATCATCTTCAAAGGATTTGAAGGGATCTTCATCAAAAGGCTTGTTGCATAGTACACATTAACCATCTATATATTGCAATAACAACATTTATGAGTGGGTGTGACTGCCTTTGACATTATAGAGTTGAGTAGCTATATAATAATGTCAAAATCATTTGATAAACCTATAGTATTAACCGATGGCATCCAACATGAGGACTAGTAAGACCTTTTCAACAAAGAAAAAAAATAGTTAAAATTCTTTATCGCTTCAAACACTTACAAAACCAAAGATATGTCAAAAGGACTTCATTGACCATTACTATGCAACATTACCAATCCTTGAATCAATTTAATGAGAGAGAAACAACCATGGTAAAACATTGATTATTGATCACTTCAGTTAATGAGATAGAAATAGTTGAAGATCCATGCCCACCACATTCATTTAATCTATTTTATTCCTGAGTTTCTCTCCAAGGAAAGTATGGGCATAGAGACAAGATGCAAGAGATTTTTGATAGAATTCCTAAGAGAGATGTCCTCTCCTCGACTGGAATAAAAGCTTGGAAACTAATTACTACTAGGAGGATTGATGCAACAATACATCCAATTCCCTACAAGCTTCTTATTCTAATGATGCAGTAATACAGGGAAAACATTCTAACAATGCAACGATACCCAGAAAACAATCTTTCTCACTGTTGTCACATAATGAACACATAACACAACTTATATGTTTTGGAGTATCACATATAAAAGAAAATTTAAGATTGGTTTTTGGTGAAATGAATATACAAGTTATCCAATAAAATGTATCAACAACATAAATTATCTTTCCCTTTCTTTTGAAATAACATAGTTTAACATAACCCCAACACAAAGTCTAAAATTTCCATTCAACTGAATGCAAGAACAACAAACTATGTAATTTAATAAAAATCTATGTAACAAAATATTTAGGCCCTCCTTTTAGCACCATTATGTGGATGTGAAAATATGAAAATTACTAAAACTCTAAACAAGACATTAGCAAGATTAGTGTTTTAAAACAAAACAAACCTTCAACATCCCTATGAAATAATACATCATGCTTTAAAATGAAAACAAATGACAAAGATGACCAAAGCATATAAACACATGAAATATATCTATTCCATAGTGGATTGGTGCCACTTTGATATGAAAAATTTCCCTTTCCCAACCCTTGACAAGCCAATGATGAATATGCAATGCTATGACAATGGACAAAATTAGCTCGCAATGTGAAGAGAGTAACTTTGCATGAAGTTGTGGATTGTGGATATAAAATAAATAGATGAATCCTTTATTTATAGAATAGAAGGATAAAAGAATTAGAGATGTGAAGAATGTGGGAAAAAATATAAACCAATGAAAATATGCCACTTGTCAACATGTCAATGGAGGAATGTTGTGCACATCTTGGTCAATGTGCCAAAGAGGGGGAGATTTGAAATTCAAAAGATGTCTTGTTGGAGGGAGAAGAAAAAGTTTTAAATTCCAAGTGGGGGACATGTAAGAGATAATGTAAGAGGAGTTAATGCTATGTTGGAGGAAAAGACATGTGAGAGGGAAAATTAAAATTGAAGGAATATTCCCTTTTTATGCCACGTTGATTGAAATTAGAAGATTTAATAAATCAATTAAATGATTTATTTGTGCAAGTGGGAAAAGCTAGAGAATGTGACATCGATTAGATTAGTATTAACCATGATTTGATTAACTTAAGTGAATATTAGGTGATTTGAATTTTAGATTTATGGACTAAAATAAATCAAAAGGAGATGGAAAATTATTTAGGCTTTGTTAAATAAATATTTTGATTTATTTAACTAAAGGGGATGATGTTAGTGTTAAAGATAAATTTGTTTAATTTAAATGGAGGAATGTAGAAGTTAATCAAATAAACTTGATTTATTTGATGAATGGATGAATATGACCTAATTAAATGCATGATGCCAATTTTTCATGTCTACAATCTTTGTACTAGTATTAGAGACTTTAGAGTCGCCATCCAGAATGCTAGGAAATAGAAAGTGATTGCACTTTGACTTTGTACTTGTAACCAAGGAATTTTTTTTTAAATATAACCTCACACAATGTGATAGAATTAACCAAGAATTGATGCATAAGATTGGACATGGCTTATGTGCCACATTTTTGAACCAATTATTCTTCAACAGTGAAGAATAATATAGTACTCAACATTGACTATACCAAATCTTGAATATAGAATTTGAACTTAGCAAATCCCAAGTGGAGTTGCCAATTTGTTAGTTATTTTTTAAGAACCATACCGATCTTCAAAAATACTTATGTACTTTTCAATTTCCAATACTTATTACTTTAAATAGATTTTCCAACAAACAAGTAAAAGCTGAAAGACTTCTACTCCTACACTTTGGGCTCTATGAAACCTAGGACGGTGATCCCACAATATATGCTCAAGAATTTATATGACTACTATTTTAATACATTTTATAGAATAGATAATCCTCATACAATTACCTAACAACATAGTAAATCAAACAAGTTGGAAGCTCATTTATTGATATCCTACACTTGGAGCATGAGAATAATGAAACTTAACACAAAATAACCATGGTGGTACTCATTTGAAAGTTTGTAAAATAAAAGTGATTAGTTGATGAATAAACCTAGAAACTAAATTATGAATAATTTGCATGAACTAGTGCCTTATCAAAAGCACATAGTCAATATCAACATATGCAACCAGACAATAACTTTAAAATAGCAACATATAATCTCAAGAAACATTGAATTACAATATTCCCCTATCACATTCATGATCATCACTGCTTACAAATATCCTAGCACCTAATTCTTATAAGTTAAAAGTCTCATCCAATCCTTTACATTAACTCATTAAACTAATAAGCAAGAATGAGATTCAACATCCATCAAGAAACAGTAGAGATGAACAAAAGAATCCTTGAGTACTTTCATTCATAACTCATAAAAAAAGTACAAAGGAGAGATAATAGCCATGATATTGGTATCACTCTATATTGTATTTGCTATATTGTTATCAAAATTACATACATAACAATAGAATCTAAAGTTAAGAAAAAACTTGAAATGTGCTTGATATTCCTTTTATAATTCATAGTGTTGATTGCAAAAACAACGAACCCCTACTTTTTGGATCTAAATTCCTTCTTATAGAAGAAAAAGAGAAAAACAAGCCTCAAGCCAGAGAGTACACATGTCAATACCCTATTGGACTGCTACAATAAAGATTCCTTTTAACGTTACTCAACATTCCCAAGAGGTGGGAAACATGTTTGAAATAAAAGTAGTCTTCATTCAATGTTGGAGATCTAGTCCAATTCTCAAAAATTATCTCAAACAAATACCTAAAAATTAGTTCCCACACACACCAAGTGGAAAGAAAGAAAGCATGAAAGAAATAGAAAAGAAATGGAAAAAGATAAGTCCATGCTTGTAGCTCTATCATCAATTCAATCTAAAGAAGATGCAATATATTTTCTATACTTTAGCAAAATCCTAATCTGTACAAAATCTAGGCCATCCAATGCACTTTCACCTATCTATTATTCATCATGATTGTAGACTTTAGAACTAAAATTTTAAAAACACCATGCCACCATTTATTACTAATCCACTACCCCATCCAAGTATATGCCTCTCCATGCTAGGAATTCTTCTTCAGTAGGCTAATTGAAATTCATGACCTCATCTTTATTTTCTCTATAAGGTGCATAGTTGGTGACAATTTGGTTAGCCTCCTTGTAAGATTCTAGCAAGACAATCTTTGTATGAGGTAACATATCCATATTTCTCTTTTTTGTGCCCATATAATATTTTTGACAAATTGAAACTGCCTAATCTTAAATAACTTCATTTGTTTCATCTTCCCATTCATGTAGGCTTTTTATACTCCCATCATCCCTTAGAATAGATGGAAAGAGGCCATGATGTGATTCATGAAATGATTTCACCAACTCTCTTATTTTGTTCTCCAAAGGTTCAATATTTCCCGTATACCCATAAATCTTACCTACAAGAGTAACAATGGGCTTAAAATTTATAGGTGGGTTGGCATCCTGCCTAGCTCCAATTTACATCAATATCAATTCACCCATCCTAGGGATCCATGCTTCCATAAGTGGAGTAACTCTTTCTTTGTCACTGTCAAAATTATTTATAGTAGACACCATGGATGAATAACTATAGTTAATGTTATTCAAATTTTTATTCACTCTTATGTTCAAGTGCTCCAATAGTATAGTAATAATCTCCATGTTGCTATTGAAAACCTCCCTATCATGATTATCGCTTTTCTCTTTATATTCATTTAGTTGCTTGTGGAATTCTTCCTTGTTGATATTTCCCTCAGCCTATGGAATTTCTAATGTACCAGGCTTGATTATTGAAATAGGAACACTTCCCATGTTGTATAGTACAGTTTCCCAAGAGGAAATCACTTTAGTGATAAATCTAGGGGGTGCAACTTCTGGTGAAGTAGTAGAGGAATCAACATCGGTCTACTTCTTCTTTCTTGGTTACAAACTTTGCAACTTATCCTCCAATAAATCTACCTTTTCCTACATCTAATATTGTGTTGTTCAAGCTTCTCATATTTAACTAACAAATCATTATATTCTTTCCTGAGCTTCTCCCTTTATGTGGTTACAAATTTTGCAGTGGCCCTTGTGAATTATGTAACATGTACTAACATGTTTGCTATCTCTAGAGCTAATGTTTCTAACACCCTCTTTATTACCAAGCCTCTAATTTAATTGGGTGTAGCCTCAACAATGTTAGGCTTCCTTGTACTTGGGGCTAGAGACTAGATAGCTAAAGCATCACATTGCTCACTAAAAGCAGACTCCTATAATGTAATTGTAACCTCTTCCTCTAAATTGTAGAGAGGTCTATCACATCTCTTAATTGTATCAAAGGATATGGAAGAAGCTAAATCCCACTTTGGAAGCAACAAAATATCAGTATTTCTTGTCAATTCTCAACCCTCTTTTGTAGTCATGTTTTGGAAATTTTCTCTCATTTCATTCAAAACCTTTGTTAGGATGGTGGGATTATGTAGTTCTAGATGAAGGATTCTTTCTATAGCTTGATCTTGGCATATTCATATCTTTTAGCTTTGTAAGAAAATTACATAAAATACTAAGACTTTACAAATGAGTCATCATCTAAAAAATTTGTACATTATTCTACCTACATATCATCTTTTCCATTGAGCTTAGTGAGACCAACATTACTCAATGTCATACCCAATTGTTGTGTCACCCTTATTCCTATTGTAGTGGGAAATCCTTACATTTCCTACTATAATACCCAAATGTCATCATTAGAGTCTTCATCTGCATAGTCCACCAGACTAGTCACTTCAACCTTTTTCTTTTTCAATGGTGGCTCTTTTGGTAGTGATGCACTAAGTGGTGGACAATCATTATCCACAATTTTAGGCTCTATTGGCTATAGAGGAGATGGTTGTGGTAATTATGGCACTGGAGAAGGAGGTTTTTTATCCTCTTATTGAGAGGGGGTAGGAGCTACATCATCTTTGTTTTCCTTACTCTTTCTCCTTACCAAGAAATTTATTCATGGTTCTTCAAGGGCTTGACATGTAGATTTTCTTCCATAGTAGAGACTTTTCCCCCACTCTATTCTTCTACAATAGGGGATTTCCTTGTATCCTTGCTTATCACCCCTTTAGTCTCAAGGTGGCCCACTATTGTATCAAAATTCTTGGATACATTTTCCACCTTTTGTATTGCATCTATAATCTCTCGAAGAACCTTGAAATCGGGTTTTTCTTTCTTTATATTTCTTTGCATTTTATTGAAGGAAATCCACCTTGCTCTTTTTTCTTCTTGTTCCAAAAGGTTCAATACATTTCTTATAAAATCCTCTAGATACTAGAAAATGTGTACATATTTATAGCTCTTGTTCCTTTCCTTCAACCAGGCCATGAAACCTTTGGGATCATATATGACCCTCTCCACTAATTTTTTCATGTTGTAGGCTTTTATTATATCAATTATTTTCTTCCAACCTCCTTTTGTGATCACAAAATTAGAAAATCATGTATACAAAGGAAAAAAATGTGTCTTTTCCTTTATTCAGCAGATGTTCATTTTCCACATTTCCCAATTGCCACATCACCTCAAGAAAACCAATTCTCTTAGGCACAAATATTGATAGAAAGTGAGTTGCAGCCATGAAACCATACACTCTTAAAATAGTTTAATCTATACATGGGATGGCATCTCCGCAATTGTGATCAACTCCTAGATCATGCCTTCTTTCCTTGGGTCTCAAGAAGTCATGCAGGGCCATGATAATTCTAGGTATATTCAAAACCAACACTCTTATTAAATATGAAGCAAACAAGTTTTGAAATGTCACATAATCATATGTCCTATCATCTATATCTAAAATAATAGTCCAACATTGCATGAGAAAATCCAAGTTACCCTCTTTCCTATCCAAAGTCATATTATGCCCAAAGTAAGGTGCATCTTTAAATAGAAACATATGGATCAATAATGAATACTAGCTAAACCTTACTCCATCTACACCATTCTTCAAACTTACCAAGCCCTCATGATTTTTTTGGACAAGAAAACTTGCATAGCCATACACTATGTAATATTTGGGGTGTTGAACATGGGCTTCCATAAACATTCCCATGACATGATCATAACTAATTATTTGGAAAATAGAGTAAAAGGGTTTTTGGAAGTAGGAGATAAAATAATTAACAAGGAAAGGCTCCTTATCATATTTCCCTATTGTAATGTTTCAACCTATCATTTCTACTAGATATATTGGTAGAATGTTGACTTTGAATGCAATCTTAGTCTCATCATATTCCTCCTTCAGAGCATTTTCATTGATCTTAGGAATTTCATCACTCCATCTAGTGAGTTTTAAAATAAGAGAAAATTCCTCATTGGTAATTTTAACCATTTCCTTCCCATCATATGTTCTTATAGTTCTTGTAACTAGATCATAATTGGTGGCCACTTCTTGGAGAAAATCAACATCCATGTAGAAATTGGGCACAATCAACTTTCCTAGGTCACAATTCCAAGGGTTACCTACTTGAATACCCATATTTCTATTCTTAAATCAACTATAGAAGAATTTTCACCTAGTATAAGGTAATTTGGCATCCTTAATAGAATTTATCTTTTCAATCAAACCTTCTACTACTTGCGGACCTCAAAGAAGCAGCTAACCCTTAGGTTTTTCACTGGTCGAGGGTGGTAGCTAGTTAGTAAGGTTTGTATTCAAAGGTCTTTTGGGAGTAGAATCTTCTCCTTTAGATGAAGATACTTTTTATTGTACTTTGGGATCCATGACATAAAAGGTATTGCAAGGAAGGGTTTTTGGTTTCTTGAACACAACTAACAACTTAGATAAGGTGTTGACACTAATTATGATAATGCAAGACCAACTAATTATCCTTTACATGAATGTCAAAAGTTAAAATAAAAAACTAAGAAAAAACCCTAACAAACTCAAAGATTTGGGAAACCACAACTCTATCAATAGTTCTGAGGGGTAGTTAATAATTCAATTATTCTTTTCGCAAGTTGATAACCCTAGCCTCAATGCTAGATGAGCTTGAAAATCACAGCATAGGCTCTCCAAGTGTGTAGAATATCCTTTATAGTGCTTAATTTTTCTTTCAAGATAGGTTTTGAATAGTTGTGCAACCTTCTTCTTTGGTATCTCAATGTCCTTTCTATTATTAAGGCTCACTAATGCAAACCAGAATGGCTCACTTACCCTCAAACTAATTTTTGAATGCCAACCATTGATAACATGAGCATGTTAACAAATGTGCGATCCAAATTTAGTCATCTTGATTTGAAAATCTTGACTATCCATAGCTATAATACTTATCAAATGACATAAAGCCAAATGGAACCATTTGTTGGTTATCTACAGGCTCCACCATTCCTTTGTCACTATATCCAAAATCCATGTGTCTTCTTCCCCTCGCCTTGTTAATTCTTAACTCATGTGCAACTTTCATCAATAGGGAGATGAGAATGGTTGAGATTAAGTCCCATGGCCTCTTCATACTCACATCTTAATCCAAGGCTAATCACCTACCAACTTATTCTCCTTATGCCATCAATGGCCGAGATTAAAAGATCTCAAACATGTGCATTATATCTTCTTTTAGTAGTGTAGACTTTATTGTCTATGCCTTCTATTGAAATATTTGATTAATATTTTCCATTTCTCTAATACTTTGACATCCTCTAGGTTATTCCATATGGAAATCACCTGCCACCACATTTGAACTCAATTGGTAAAGGTAGGGCCCACACAGGATAATGAGGAGTGGTCAAGATTGACCCACATCACCTATTATTGATGGTTGATTCACTTTAAATCTCTACCTTTTGAATTCTTGGAAGCATTGGGCCCATAGTTAGACTCACCATGGGGAAGTCGCTTGCCAGCCTATTTGAATATTTTAATAAAGAATTAAGAAGAGCGAGCACATAGGGAATGGTTGAAACTCAGCCACATTACTCAACACCTATTGTCAATCTTTTTTTAATACCACTATCCATCCTCAATACAAACATATGACTCACTAATAAATAGGACACGTGGCTTATGCCTACTATCCCATGGGTTAAAATAGTAAGCAATGAAACAAAATGGGCACACGGGGAACATCCAAGATTTGCTTGTGATAATGAGATGGTCATCAAAGATCTTCATATCACATGTCAAAACTATTAGTCTTGAAAGAGGGACCCAACTAGGTTGACAGGACCATAACCCATAAGATTAAAATCCTAAGGCTTGAACAATATTAGTAGGAAATATTTAGCACAAATTTTGAAGAATTAAAAAAATTGGCTAAGATATAACAACCGATAAGACTAGATCAAAGGGTCAGTCACTTTATGTATTTTAATGGCATAAGTAATAAATTAGAAGATTGGGAATTGACTAAAAGTAGTCAACAAAGAACTAAAACCTTAGCAAAGAAATAAACTCAAGGGTTTTACAAGTAGGATTTTAGGTAAAATAAAACCCTTGAACAGTGATAGTAATCAAAACCCTAAGCCCTTAGATACAAACCTAACCTAGAGTTTAATAGGATTTTGAGATGTAACATGAAAATTTTGGGAATTCCATCATGGACAACTAGGATGATTCTCCACATAGATCTACACATATGTGCTAATGCCATCTTCCACCAACCATTTTTCCACACATATATACTTGTCTAGATTGTTCCAATATCCTCCAAAACATTTGGCTACTGAAATTCACATGGAAGGAAAGGGAGTTTATGCTAGTCCTATATGTAATACATCTAATGATGGTAGGGATCAAACCCTATCTCCCATTTGTGCATGTAGAAGCCATGCCCATCCATCAACCAAATTATTTCTAATATTTGATACCATTTGAAATTTATAGATATTTTTAAATTTCAGGAAAAAATATTTTAACTTGTGTGTCATTCAAGTAAAAGTAAAAAATCAAACATTTTACTTTAAGATAAAATAAATATACTGAAATTAACATTGTTGTGGAAAATATCTTTAAAAAATTAGTGCAATTATTGCTTTTTATATAATATTTTAAATCATTAGATTATATATGTTACATATTATACATACATGTTGTTATAATACCATGTTAAAATTAGTATATTATATATGAATTTAATAAATTAATATAATATATAATCAAATATAATAGATTTAATAGTACTTTATTCATTTATTATTATTATTATTTATTATTTTAAATCACTACATGTTCGATTTGAATTGAGTGTTTTATTTACAAGCAACAATATCTTATTCTATAGTGAATAAATTTATTATAAAGTTATTATCTTATAAACATTGTTACTAAAACATAGGACATACATAAAATTAAAACATTCATCTCTTATCTAAGTTTTTATATTTTATAGAGGATTATATAATGTGTATATATATAAGTTTATGATTTCCTTTTATTTATATAAACACTTGTTTTGCTTACTAAGAGTTATTCTATAGTTATTTACTTACTTAATAGTTACTTTTATTTTACAATTATTTAAGAATTATTTTTGGACACCTAAAATATTTCCTTATCTCACCATGCCTAATTTTAGCCTATCTTATGTCTTTAACTAAATAAATAATGGCTCTAGTAAAATTCACCTTGAATTGTTGTGGTGAATTTCCTTGAGGTGTATTTGTCATGGTGGTGAATTTTCCCAAAGTGAATTGTTGGGCATGAATTTTGGGCTGTGTTGGTAGTGAATTTTCCTCATGCCATAAATAATATTTACTTAATTAATTAATTTACATGTCATCTCTATCTCCTCTTCTCTAGCTCATTGATTAAATAATTATTCATTAATTATTCAATTATTTTATCCATTACCCTTATGTATCACCTTTAATTATATAAGTTTTATATTTAATTAATTGAGTCCAACCTTATCCCAAAATCCTACAAATAATTCAATTAATTAATTTTTACTTAATTAATCAATTTAGACTAATTAATTTGCATTGCATTTTCCTTCATTATTTAATTCCACTTTATTCTTCACTCATTTTCCATATAATCCTATCCATTAAGTTTATTCACATGAATAATAATATAAAATTTTCATCATTTGACAAGTGTCCCCCTCACATGTTTAATTAAGGCCTTTCCTAAGTTTACTGCACCTAGAAACTTTCCAAAATTCAAAAAACCATTTCATCTCATCCATCCAATTCAATCTCACCTCTTAATCCTAGCCATTCTCATAAGGATGTTTCCCTAATTCATTCACAACCCTAGCTCTTATCGGTTGCATGACATTTGTCAAGATGACTACATCTTTTATCCTAGCCCTAATCCTCATGCAATCCTAACCATCCATTATTCAATTCATCTTAGCCCTTGATTTCTCACATGGAATTTAAATAAATGAGAGCTCTCCCATCTCAATTGCAACAATCTTCCATATTCATAGCCTTATGCTAATTCCTTTTATATCTACCTCTTCCATAGCCTAGCTAACCTTCATCATATCCTCATCTTATCCATTTGATATTAATCACATTAATACTATTTCCATGCTGGTGGTTTTCTTTTATCAACACATCAAAAGAGAAAATAAAGCGGGGATAGATGCACTCTACTTTAGCTCTATCTGTGTAGAAAGAAGGGTTTTAAGTGAAGGTATTGTTTGTGTATTGCATTATTTTCTATCTTATTTACCTTCAATCCATCTTCTCATTCTCAATTTTATTATATTTATTAATATTTAAATAATTGGTTTATCATTTTAAAAAAATGTGTTCCTTATGTGTTTATTTTTATGCATATTGATAATGACATTAGATCTTTAATGTGTGAATGACAACTATAGGCATAATGGAGTTAAATTATGGAAAGATAACTTAGATTATATTAATTATGGGTAATGGGGATATTGCTTCTATAAACCCTTTATCTAAGTGTTGTAGTCACTAAAATTTGGAGATTCCATAACCTTAAATGTGGAAATCACTTCCAAAATCCTCCAACTAAAAGTTGTAACCACTCTTACATTTTACAAACACTGAAACATGAAGTTGAAAATTTGTACCATTAAATTTTAGGTATGTACTATAAGAAAAATATTTATTTAATTAAAAACTTAAATGTTAATATGAATTTTCTTATTGAATACTATAGGAACCAGAAGAGGAGTGTTATTCATTGCCTTCTCCCCCTCTAATGGAAAAGTTGGAAACTGATCTGCTAATGTGAATTTTGTTATTGAATACTATAGGAGGAACTTGTTATTCATTGCCTTCTCCCCTTCTAATGGAAAAGTTGGAAACTGGTCTGAAACATGATCATGCAGGTCCTAGAATGGTAAAAGGTTGTAGGAATTCTGCAATCAATCATTTTGACCGAATTCCAGATGAAATGGTCACCTGCATTTTGTGTAAACTCAGCTCCACTTCAAACCGTTCCAGAGATTTCATTGGAGCACTTCTGATGTAAGAAACCTATTTTTTTTTTAAAAGTAGTCTTTTAAGTATAAGAGAGTTTTTTCCTTCGTATATAGAGTATTTTTATTTATTCTATTTATGCAGATGCAGGAGGTTTAACATGCTAGGCAGTCAGCCAATAGTGTTGCGATGTGCCTCTCAATCCTTGTTTACTTCACAGAATCTTTATTTCATCAAAAAATGTGCAGATTCTGGAAACATGGAGGCCTGTTACACGCTTGGCATGGTAAGAAGCCAGTTTACATACACTGCTCTCTCTTATTTTATCATAAAAATGATGTTGACCATATTTCCTTATTTCATTTTTCATGGTTTACTTTGCTCAAAACATACTAGTCTGCAGACCCACACACTGTATTCATTTACTGAAGTACTTTTCAATTCCAAGGTAACGGAATACAACAGATGCCTTCATTTACAGATCTATTTGTCTATATGTGTTTTAACCTTTAAGTGTGTTTAAAATTTTATTAGATATTTTTTCACCCTCCTAAAAATCCTAGAGTCGATCCTAGACACCTTTGTAGGCTGTCACCCTTCTAACCTAAACCCTAACAGCTATGTAGAACAGGTATATTTCTTTAAAGCACCGATTCGGAAATCACAATAACCCTCTTACACAAAACATCAGTATCAGTAAAACAGCTGAGTATAAGCAGTAAAATATTTCTTACTTAAACCTGAAACCTGCGTCACCATATTCCTTGGATTTAGATCTGAGGAAGGGATTAGGTCACCTTTGATGAGAAGTATACTCACCATAAGAATGAAGGGATTAGGTCAGCACTGCCTTAGGGCACATTATCAGGTATAATTGTGGTGTTGATGTCTTCTGCATTGTGTATGATTTTACAGTTGACAAAATTACTACATAATCTCAAATTATAGAGCAATAATAATAACACTACTGTATAGTCAAGACACCGCTGTTGATTTTCACCTTTCTAATCTTAACCTAAACTATTGAGATATTCCTTTGGCATTTATATATTATAGTTGTCAGTATCAGTTAAACAACTGACATTAAAAGCATATTACAAGAATTAATTTAGATGCAAGACACCTCTGTTGATTGTCAGCTTTCTAACCTAGCTCTAACACCTCTGTGGAATCAACATATTTCTGTAAAACACCTCAGTGGAAATAATGATTTCCCAAATTTGTATATACTGTATCAACGACACCTTCGGTTGTATCAGGCCAGCCCTTACAAGAAATGTCTTACTCACCCAAAGAACCACTAGCCTTTACTTTAGGGGCATGATTAGGTCTAGTTGTGGATGGATAAGAGCTAATGATGTCCCGAATTTAGCTTTACTGCATCAGCATTAGATTATGTTAGGCTGGCTTTAACAGGAAATATCTTAGACACCAAAAGAATCATAAGCCTTTCCTTGAGTAACATTATCAGGTCTAGTTGTGGATGGATTAAATCCGTGTTTGAATTGTCTTGTACATTGTGGATGATTTCAAAGCTGATCAACTCGCTTGATAAACCTAAATTATTGAAGTCGTCCTCTGTCGATTATTTATTTTAGGTTTTATTGATCTATTGACAATAACTTAGTGCAAAACTAAACATGATATCAGTATCAGTCAAACAGTTGAGCATTAAAATTACATACTTCTTGATAAAAAAATATTGGAAAAACTTGTGGCTGATTAAATTTCTGTTGATTGAGACTTTTCTAACCTAAACCCTAACACCTCTGGAATCAACCTATTTCTGTAAAACATCCCGTGTGAAACAATGTTGTCCCAAATTTGGCTTGACTGTAAAACACCTAGGAGGACGGCTTTTACAAGAAATGCCTTACTCACCCAGAGAATCATGAGTCTTTTCTTTAGGGACCTGACCAGGTCTAGTTGTAGATTGTACTAGGCTGGCTTATAAGCTTTTCCTGTAGGGTCGTTATCAGGTCTAGTTGTGGATTATTTAAATCTGTGGTAGTGTCGATATCTTCTGCATTGTAAATGATTTAACAGTTAACCAACCTACCTCATAAAGCTGATCAACTTACCTGGCAAGCCTAAATTATTGAGCTCGTCCTCTGCCAATTATATATTGTAGGTTTTATTGATCGATTGGCAGTCGTAAAATTAAACATGTTATCAATATCAGTCAAACAGCTGATTATAAAAATAACATGCTTCCTGAAAAAAAAATATTGAAAAAAATTATGGCTGTTTAACCCTCCACTCACAGGCCAAATAAATCCAACCAACATTTTATAAACCCAACTACTCGATTTTGAGTGATACCCTCAAGCATTAGATGTATTATGCCTCGCAGGTCATACTGATGGTGTGTTTGTTTCTGTCTTGGCAGCTCAATTTCTACTGCCTCAAACGGAGGGAAAAAGGAATTTCTCTTTTGGAAAAGGCTGCCAATGCATCTCACTCCAATGCAACATTTGCATTGGCTATAATAAAGTTCAACGGCAGTGGGGGAGGAGAAGAGAGCAAAGATCTTCGGTCAGGAATTAAGCTCTGTGAGAAAGCTAAAATTCTTGGGCATGCATATGCTGAATTAATAATGTGTACCGCCTTGGGGTATGGCGTTGGAAGAAATGCGCGAGCATGCCGTTTGCTAAAGGAAGTACGAATATTCGATAATTATCTCAATTGTGATTCTACGAATAAAATTGTAAAAGCGTTATCCATGGGGTTCAGTAAGCTCCCACGAGGCAATGAATTAAAGTTGTGCTCAAACATCGGTTGTAGACGGCCTGAAACAAGGAAAGATGAGTTCCGCCGATGCCTACGCATTCGTTGCAGAAAAGAGTTTTTCTGCTCATATATTTGTTCGTTACTGGGGCACATTTGCACTGGCTAAATGTCCAATCATTTTGACTTGTCCTTTTCTTTGAAAACCGTACCTTCTTATTGCCTTTCCGTGTAAGCTAAACGGCTTTT
This sequence comes from Sequoia sempervirens, assembly GCA_007258455.2. NCBI lineage: Eukaryota > Viridiplantae > Streptophyta > Pinopsida > Cupressales > Cupressaceae > Sequoia > Sequoia sempervirens. The sequence continues at coordinate 80,241 of VDFB02279540.1, read as the reverse complement.
TCATGACCATAATACACATTTTGCTTGACCATTTGTCTATATTTACAAAACCGAATAAAAGAATTCTAATTCATCCTTTTTTATCTCTGTATTTCAAGAAAACAACTAGTTCATTTGATTTCATGAAACAAACTCAATTAAAATGGAATTTTCATATGGCAATATTAACATAGAATCTATTATGTTTTGTTTGCATATATTCTTTTATACTATTATTTTGTTGATGTAATTTGTTAAATTTCAAATATATATTTTTATTTAAAATCGTTTTTGTTTAATATGCAAAAATTGAAAATATATTTTATAAATAATTTTGGTTAGTTAATTAAATTACAAAGTTAAGTATGAATTTGTTCACATACAATTTGTGAGTTGTTGAAGTGAAGCCAATCAAATTAAACAATATCAGACAAAAAGTATAATCATGCTATAAATAGTGACAAATGAAGAGAGTAAGTACAATCATACTATAAATAGTGATAAATGAAGAGGGTGATTGCTTAGTTTTGTAATCAAACAATGATTGTCCCTTGTTTAGAACAATGACATTTGTATATGTTAGAATCTAAAAATTCTCCAGACAATTATTTATGTTGATCAAAGATTAAAATATTTATTCTTTTTCTATGCATTAAGTTCAAAATAGTGAACTTGCTCTATCCTCATAACATTGATCTCTATTGATTTTTGGGTTTTTTCATATGAAGTTTCAAATTAATAGATTGCTACATAATAATATCCCTTTTAGCACTCTTATAGTTTTTATTCCTAAATTAATAGTGTTTAAAAATGAATTGACATCCATCAAGCTTGAAATCTACACATGAAGTGTAAAATGCTTGCTAGGTTATTCTCATGAACTAGAATAAGTATGATAATATATGATGGGTTTCATGCTTAAGTAGAGTGTAAATGTGAACACATTCTATAATTTTACCCTTTACTTGATGTTTTCTTCTAGTTTTGATTATTATACATTTACTCTTGGACATTTGTCATTGCTTTATTATATATTTATGATTATAATCATCACATGATTCATATACTCTTGTATGCTCATGTTCAAATTGATCTATCTAACAAGTTCGTCCTTGAGTTGGTAAACCTTATAGGGGAAATCATGAAATATTAAATAAAAGGACTCAATAAAATGGATTATTTAATATAGTCAAAATGTTATGATCTAATTTGATATCCATATAGTCTTGTGTAAAGACCAATAAAATGAATCATGTTGATAGATATAATTATGAATGTACATGTGAAAATTGAGATTCTCAAATATAGGAAAAATAACACTGTGAAGATTATGAATGAGGATAGAGAAGGCATGGTGCCCAAATTTAATGATAAGTTAATATTGACTCATTTCTAAAACTATAAAATTCAAATAAGATAATGTAGGATAATAAGGTGATAAATTAGTAAACGTGTATGGCACATGTAATAAAAGTGTAGGATTAGTTAAAATTAGATCATGTGGGATTTAAAATTATGTCCTATATATTCAATAAGAAAAATAAATTATAATATCACTAGTATACATAATATGGCAATAGGTGTTCATTGGATATATAATTTGTGGTCCTAAAGACACACAACAACAAGATAGGTCAATGATATTAACTTAGATGCAAATATAAGAGTTTATACATACATAGCTGACAATTATAGTCAAATTATAAGATAGGCCACATATTTTTTTGGTTCTTATAAACCCAAAATAGTGCTTCTCTAAGATCATAAAATATGATAACTAAAAAGAATTACAAAATTATAGTCTTAGCCTTGATAAACCATATCCTTTGTGAGAATTATAAATAGAATTGTGATACCTACTTTAACACAAATGAAAATAACATTTTACATAAAAAATGAAAAATAATTTATCCCACTTCATATGAATCGCATTAACATTCCATACAAATGTGCAACTTGCAAACAACTTTAATAGGGTAAATGAAAATTTCAATCAACTCTATTCTTACAAAATATTTGACACGGGTATTAAATCTAAACCATAAAAGTGGGTGGGCCCCAAAAAACACTCCTAACTTTATGTGAAAAATATATTTAAGTTTATTTAAATAAAAATTGAAGAATAAGTTATATTATATTGATTTATTGATCACATGGTTAACTAATTATAATATAGAGCCCCATGAAAATAAATTAATAGGAAAACATGAGAACTATGCATGTATTTGAAAATCACAAGTGTTTTTAAATGACATTAAAATTAATACTTCTATGTATTACTAACATTCATTATTAAGCATGCGTCATAAATCTACAAATAATAAGAAAATCCCATATAATGCACTCAAAATATGTATTTCAAAGTTACACCTTGAAATATTTTTACAAATACAAGTTTTTAGGACTGGATAATTGATACAAGACTAAACTAATAAATGTAGTATTGAGAATATTTTAAGGTGTAACTTTGAAATCCCATATGATGCATGCATTTGAAAATCACAAGTGTTTTTCAATGACATTAAAATTAATACTTCTATGTATTACTAACATTCATTATTAAGCATGCTTCATAAATCCACAAATAATAAGAAAATCCCACAAATAATATTTTAGGACTAGATAATTGATACAAGTTTTTTAGGACTAGAAAATCCCATATGATGCATGTGTTTGAAAATCACAAGTGTTTTTCAATAACATTAAAATTAATACTTCTATGTATTACTAGCATTCATTATTAATCATGCTTCATAAATCCACAAATAATAAGAAAATCCCATATGATGCACTCAAAATATGTATTTCAAAGTTACACCTTAAAATATTTTTACAAATACAAGTTTTTAGGACTAGATAATTGATACAAGACTAAACTAATAAATGTTGTATTGAGAATACTAAAACATGCATATCCCCTGAGATATTCTATAATTATATGGATGCATTTGAACTATGAAGATACTCTTAGACTTTGGTACCTTCTCTTGACTTGTAATACATACATAAATTAGAAAATAGTTTCAAGTGCAAGGATTGATACAATTAAATAATCTTGATCAATGGAAAAAAGCATATACAAAAAGATAAATCCTAGATCAAGAAACAAATACAAACAAAAAAACTAATGTATATATAGTATAACAACTCTTCCTCTTGACTTCTAGAATGTGAGCACATATGACAATCATGCTAGCTTAGTTTAAGCACATATGCTGTGAGAACATAATTGTAGGAAATTATATTTCATCTTGAGTAAATAAAGTTATAGTATCACATGTCTTCCTCTTGATTTCAAGAATGTGAGGCCACATGGGAAGTCATGTTGGATTAGTTCAAGAACATATAACATGAGAAGATAATTGTAGGAAATTAGATTTCATCTTTGAGTAAATGAATTTCAAGATTTAATTTCATAAAATTAAAAAATTAAAAATCCCCATTTGTGGTATAAGCTAATGTAGTTAACAAAATCACATTGTGTTGGTTCTAGTAACTATAAAAATCCAAAAATTTCTTACATCTCAAGACTTGATTTAGTTAAACCCATTCAACATACATTGCTTAAAGTAATGCCTTCATTTATGTCCCAACAATAATCCAACACACATCCAAATAGAAATCACAAAAAATGATTTTCTTGAACATGTTAATGTGTGTTTAACAACCTCCAAATCTCTATTGAGCCCATCATTGAGATGTGAAATGAATTTCACATCTACCTATATGCACATGTCATCACTATATAATCTTGTTTTGTTGAAAAAGGGATCCTAGGTCTAATGCATAGATTATTAACATCAATCCTTTTTAAAAGAACATTAGGATGAAAAATAGCAAATAAATTAGATCAACTTCCAACTTTGAAGGTGAGTCAATTAGGCTTGGATAAAAACCTTTAATTCCATAGAAAATTAATTTTTGATGAGATGCAATGATGCAATTAATTGAAAATGAAAATGTGTTGTTCTAATCTAAATATAGAAAATAAAGATACTAAAAGTTAGATTTGAGGACTAGAAATGGAAAGAGTGGGAATGTATGCACCTATCATTTAAAATTGAGCTAGCTTTTGGTGGACTAGGGTTCAAGAATGCCCAAGTCTAGGTGTCTGAAATTGAAATCTGATTTTGCAATCCTCAAGTACCAAGTTTGTAGCTTCTCAATTCTAGATCCCATTATTGGAGCTTCATCCATTAATGAGATAACCGAGTTTCCATTCCTTGCCAAGTTGTATGGCTTGAATGCGTGAATGAGTGAATTGTCTTCGAATATTCCTTCAATCCTCTTCAAATATATACTTGCACATTCAAAAGGAGAGAAAGGGTTGTGCCATATAGGAAATTGATTTGGTCAAACCTTGTGTTGGTGTTTCCACCTCCATAATGGTAAAATTGATGAAGGATAGCTTATTCTTTGAGGGATAGAAGCTAAATGACAAATGAAAGATGAATAAACAAAAAGTTGTAACTGGCCACTCAAATCTAATCTCCTTGAAGGATTGAAGTCATACACATCACCTCAAGGCTTGATTGAAATCTGTATTATTTTCTTTTTAATACCTACAAGTGATATCACTCATAAAAAAAATGTATGCATAAACATGAACAAACTAACATAAAGCTTAAAATTTAATGCTTTGATGATGAAATGCCATAATAATTCTCTAAATTATTCTCTTGACTTGATCTTGAAGTATAATAATTTGTCTCCAACATTGCTTGATAATTGATCTCCTTTAAAATTGTGAAGATACTTAGTGTTTATATGAAATTTCTCTAAATTCCCAAAAATTAAATCTTGATAGGTGACAATCAAAATTTGAATTTCAAATATTAAATTACTACTATTAACACTTTGATTTTTTGGCCACATTAAGGGAACTAGGGCATAATGACACCTAGTCTAGATTCCTCAATTTTTGGGATCCAAAGTGCTAAGAGAAAAATATTAACTATGTACTTGGATCTTGCACATTTTATTTCTTGGTAAATGTTAAAATGGGAAATGGGGTGCATAATTTTAATAAATTAGGGGTACAACTAGGTCAAATCACTTAGGCAGAGCAAACCATAGTGTGAAAAATTTTCAAAGGTGACAAATTATGATGCTACAAATATATATTCTCAATTTTCTTTAGTAAAAAACTATTTCAAATATCCTAAATAATAATAGAATTGCACAAGTCCTGCTTATAGGCTCTCTACAAGAAAAATATTCATGTGATTCCATGATCTTTGGAAAGTGTTCTAGGGGACATGAGAGATAAAATATTTAATATTTATTTCCTATTACATATTTTAATTGCAGTTCACAGAGGATGTTACATGTTTGAGGTGCTTACAAAGTACAATGGAGGAATATTATTCTTAGTTATCCATATTGGAGTGGAAACCACATTGAATTGTATGTTATTATATGTAATTCCATGTCTTGTTTAGTAGCCATATGAGTTTTCGAGGAGTTATGGAGCACTCAGGTTTTACTATGGGAGTGTATGTTTTTTACATGTGATTTTATCACTTATTTTGAGATACCACATGGTATTCTCACATCCAACTCTTCTATAAATTATTTCCTTGAGATAGTAGGATCATGAGATTTTTTATAGGTTGTTGAAAAAAAAGTTGCTAGAATTCAGAGAGAGATGTTGTGTTGACTCAAAATACTTTGAAGGATTAATCCAATCATTGAATCCAACAAGAGTATTTCCAAGTATATCTTGTGTCACTTGTGCTTCTCAAGTTTGTGGCTTTATTTTAGTTATAATATTGTGAAGGTGCTAAGCACATGATCATAATACTAGATTAATATTGAATCTATTTTTATATTTGCATCAATTTTGTATAAGTTAATATTATAGTATTTCACCTTTTCCCTCAATATTTAGTATTAGAATGAATAATTTTGCTGAGAGAAGGGAACCTTTCTCTTAATTGTTGAAGATATTTTAGCTATAGTGGGAGCTTTTACATTTTGGGTTTTGCAAATTTGTGGAGAATAATATATACCATTGATTCTACCTCATATTTAGATATTAATAAATTTAATGGATGTGGGCATGAGATGTGGAAGTTGAATGTGTGATATCTCTTAGAAGAAAGAGATTGGGGGAGAAGACCCATTATTTTCTAGGGCTAACTTTGTGCAATCGTAAAATTCAAACCGTACATCGAATTGAATTTTTTTTTTTATGGGTTACTTTTCTCTCACAAGTTAAGTGCTTATAGCTAAGGTTTTAGCTTGTGGGAAATTTGGTCAAGTGCGGGAGTGTTCAATATGCACGTGGGGATCAAAAAGTCACCTTTTAGAGGTGTTGTCTGCTCGTTGCCACCTAACATCCCATTATCCGCCTGCTACAACCACCAAAACAAATTTAAAAATCACCTAAATGTGTCACTATTAACATTTAATTAAAACTATTTTATCATTCAAATCCCCTCAAAATTCAATGGGTCTAATTCAAGTTAGCACCTTATAAAATTATTTTGGCACCCATTAAAAATCACTCCAACATATTAATCTCCTAACATTAGCACCAAACACCAAACATATTACACCCCAATTAAACTTCATTTGGGATCCAATTAAAGCATATGACTAATGCTATTTTTTTTGGTATCCTATTATTTTCCCTCATTTCACCGTGTGCTCTCTTTGGAAGGTTCTCAATGATGGAAGCTTCTACAAATAGCGACTCTCCATGACTCTTGCTAGTTCACACACCTTGAGCTAACAATAAAATCATTATCCTTTGAATATGCAAACAATTGTACTGGTTAATCATTTTCTTCTGCATCTTTCATGACCCATGAAGGGTTTATTCAATGATTGAAAAATTATTTCTGCTTGTTTATGAAATAAATCATTCTTTTTAAATTCCTTTTCACCATGTGCTTTTGATTTTGTCAGGTCATGGTGTTGGTGTTTTACACAATATTTTTTGGGGTTAAATGATTTCCTCTCCCCATTTTATTGCGTGCTCATGGCCTGGTAAAGTCGATTGTTTCATGATTTTGTCTATAGAAATGATAGAGGAATTTTGTGGGTTTGACCACATGTCTGAAAAAAAAAATTGTTTGGTTTGCATTGACCTTTTTATAGAAAAACTCATGTGAATATGGGCATAAATCGGAAATCCCATTTAATATATGCCATTTTGGTGAAAACCCTTGCTTTTTTTTGGCCAAACGTGTGCTTATGAAATTAATCTCATGAAACCCTTACCTGGAATATTCAACATCTACCTAAAAACAAACTTCTTTATTCCTATGAGTGAGGAATTATTATTATGAAACCCCTGGTTACTTATTTGTACACATTCTGAGAAAAATATGCTATATGTGTGAAAACCCTTTCTTGGTTTTTTCCATATTCATGTGCTTAAGGAACTTATTTGTGAAAATTTCTACGAAAAATATGCCATATGTGTGAAAACCCTTTCTTGGTTTTTCCCAAATTCTTGTGCTTAAGGAATTAAGCTCATGAAACCCTTGCCTAGAATATATAGCATCTATCTAAAAGTGCACTTCTATATTACTATGAGTGAGGAATTATTATTCTAAAACCCTTGGTTACTCTTTTCTACACATTTCTAAAAACCCAAGTCTGTAATCAATCTACCTTTGTTAAAATTAATATCCTATCAATGTTGAATACAACGCAACTCCTTTCATTTATTGTACAATGTATTTTGTACATTATACTTATAGTTATTTTCATGAGTTGTGCATTTGACATTTATATTTATGCACTGTCTTTTTACTTTACTTTATAAGTAAATGAAGGTCTTTTTGGTGATAGGTTTTTCCTTACAAACCCCATTTACAAATTCAAAAATCTTTGTGATCATCTCTCAACTTGCATTTTCATTATATATATGTATATATATATATTATGTACATATATTTGTATGTATATATAAACACACAACTTATTCAATTTGTAAATGAATACGTACAAGGTTAGTTATATATATTATGTTTAACTACTTGAAAGACATTCTCACACTTCTCAAGCATTACACCTAAAAATGGTGGATAATATGCTGGGAAAAAAGCTTTATCTTGAGCTTGTACATAGTAAACACTTTCCCATTTTGTACAGAAAAGGGTAATTTAAAAAAATCTTAACTTTTTATAGGATCTACAAATTGAATTTTCCAATGTTTTGCAACAATTCTTTTAGCATCCTCTTGTAAATTGAAAATCTCATCATTTTATGAAATTTGTAGTTCTAAAATTATTAAACACACAACTTATTGAATTTGTAAATAAATGTGTACAATGTTAGTTATATATATAACACAGCTTCTTCAATGTTGCTCTTCATAGTATAAATTGTTGCTCCTTACCATACAAGATTGCTACTTCTTATTCATTTTCTGCTCTTCATAGAATCATTAGTGGTATGATTATCTCTTGTAATGCTCTCCACAAAATTGATTTAATTACTATCATATGAATTCCTTTTAGATCTGTACATAGTACTTAATTTTCTCTCTCTTAAACATTCATTTAATAATTGTAAATCAATGTGTATAATGTTATTATATATATAAAACATTATACACATTCATTTAAAAAATTCAATGTCTCTTGTCTCAAGTTCATTCAAAAAATTGATATATATGTGTGTATCATTTACCTATCCTTTAAAAATGCAAACAATGGTACTGGTTAATAATTTTTTTTCTACATATTATTGAATCTGTAAATGAATGTGTACACTTCTAGTTATATATATATACATAATACCAATTTTTTGAATATATATATTTTATTATCATTCAAATCTTATTGCAAGCTTTCTTATTACATGCATACATGCATATAGATTTATGATAATCTAGATTGCTTGAGGCATAGGAGAAAGCATACGTCTAATATGCAGACCTTGGGACCTTAGATCTAGACTCCTATCCAGAAATCTTTCACTGCCAAGAATGAGGCATCCCCAACAATTTATAGAAGGGGAAAATCTTGTAACCTCAAGGAATTTGAAAATAAATTTAGAATATGATGAAACAAGAATGACACGTGTCCCACCACCTACCGCACTATGGGGAGATAGTTGTTAGGTAGTCTATCATTAACACTAACATAGTGGAAAAAAGACAATCACTTTTTGGCATGTGTGAGTGAGAAGGGCCCACTAAACACCTGTAAGTGGCTACAGGGATCGTGCTTTTTTAATCAAGGTTGCATCATGTTGTCACATCTTAACGCAGGTGACATCATGGCACAGACAAGCCCATGTGCTAGCTCCAAGAGAGAGTTATTGGGTCAATCAACTCTGTAGGTAGAGGAGAAAAAGCTAATTACCAATCTTGTGTATAAGCATTAAAAACATAATCTCCCTATACAATATAATCCTAGGAATATGCATCCATTTTGATCCTTCTGGCCATTGTTACAAGTTTGAGAGATATCTCCATGTCTTCAATCTGGACTCTTGGGTACCATCTAGCTTCCAGTGGATATAATTCAATTATGGGAAAATCATATTCGGTGTGAGGATAATAGGTTAAGTATTGATCCATGCTTTGAGTCATTTTCCACCATAATCGAGGATGGATATATTCTAATAATTCCTTCATATCTTCAATGAACCTTGATCCAATTAAATCTATGTATTCTTCAAAGGAATCTTGGTGGAAAGTAATTCTACTTATTAAACCAAACTTAAGACATTTAAGCAAATTCATCTTTCTTTTCTTAGACTGATTCATTCCAAAGAATCCTCATATTTTGACATGGATACTACCATATCTGCTACACCAATGCCTTATTGGGGCATCTTGTAATCCCAAAAGTGCTAAAAAGTCTCTTTTTTTATCAAAGTCATCTAATCCTTGTCCATCATAGTATTGAATAGTTTGTCTGAGTTCTCAGAGCCACTTATTAAGGAAAAATGGTTCAAGTAATTTGACAACTATATCCTCTAGCAAGAAAGGGATAATCATTTTCTTTTCTTCATCTTCTAAGTCCTCATCATCTTCATGGACACACATTGAAGTTCCATCTAATCTATAGAATGAAGGACTTTTAAAACAAGACTAGTATAGATTGACCCTAAATTGACCCTACAAGCTCTCTGGTTAAGGCATTTGCTAATGGATTATTCTCACCTTTTATCCATTCTATATCAAAGTTATAATGAAGGAATTCAAAATATCATCTGGCTACTATTCCTTGGGAAATGTCTTTATTGGGATTCCTTTTTAGGAAGCTTGTCATTGCTTGACTATCTATGCAAATAGTGAATTTTACTGATTTGAGGAAAATTTTGAATTTTTCCATAGCTTTCTTTACAACCAATATTTGTTTTTCATAAATATGATATATGCTTTTTTGTTAGTGAAGGTTCTATATCTACAATCACAAATACGCCTTTTTCCATCTTCTTCTTGCTGTATGAGTACAACAGACCATGTTGTATGAGAAGCATCCGTATACAAAAATAATAGTAAATCTGGACTTGGGATTTGGAGAGAAGGTAAATTCTGGCACTTGGACTTAATCCTTTAAAGTACTTCAGTAGCCTTCAAAGATCATCCTTCCTTTTTCCCTTCTTTGAGGTGCTCCTATATGGCTTTCCTGTCTTCTGCCAATCCTTTGTAAAAGGGTGAAACATAGTTCAAGAATCCAAGAAACCTTTGGATTTGCTTCTTATCTTATAATATATCGAGAAATTCTTGGATACACTAGAGAATATGTGGTTGTAGTTGGACTATTCCCCTATTGAGGTAAAGACCAAGGAAATCTACCTCAGCTTGACCAATTACCATTTTTTTAGCAGTCAAACATATTCCATAGACCATATCATTAAAAATTCCTGATTATGTACTGCTCCAGCATATTTTCAGCAGAGAATGTAATGCCTTTTGGATTATGTACTGCGACTCAAGATCTTATAGAGTTATTGAGTAAAGATGATATTTTCAATATACAATAGATGATATTTTCCATATACAAAATCTGAATGATCAAGATAATCTGAACCCAATGATCAACATTTTAATCCTTTGAACTACTTTTGTAGCCTTCAAAGACCATCCTTTCTTTTTCCCTTCTTTGAGGTGCTCCTGTATGGCTTTCCTGTCTTTTGCCAATCCTTTGTAAAAGGGTGACACATAGTTCAAGAATCCAAGAAACCTTTGGATTTGCTTCTTATCTTATAATATATCAAGAACTTCTTGGATACACTAGAGAATATGTGGTTGTAGCTGGACTATTCCCCTATTGAGGTGAAGACCAAGGAAATCTACCTCAGCTTGACCAATTACCATTTTCTTAACAGTCAAACATATTCCATGTTTTCTAATAGTTGTATAAAGCTCCTGTAGGTGCTCTAAATGATCAATCTTTGAATCAGAAAATATAAGAATGTCATCAATGTAAACTAGACAAAAGTCCTTTAAATGTTTTAATGCTTGGTCCATTCTTCACTAGAAATAAGTTGGTGTTGTACAAAGACCAAAGGGCATAACATTCCATTCATATAATCCCTAAGGGACTTAAAATTTATTTTTGTACCTGTCGAATTCTTTAACCTTTATTTTCCAAAACATGGATTTACAATCAAACTTAGAAAACACTTTTTTATTTTTTGCTCGTCTAATCAAGTCTAATGTAATTGGAATTCGATAATTGAATGGAAGAATAATATTATTAAGAGGCTTATAATTGATATAGAATCATTTTTTACCTCTTTGTTGTTTAGCTCTTTCAAGTGTTCTCCATCTCTTTAACTTTAGTCAGGCTCATTAAATAGGCAGGTTCACTTGGAATGATAGACTGACATTCTGGTCTAATCTGGATTTCACATTCCTCATGCTCTTGTGGCCATAATTGTAATGGGTTCATGCTACAACAATCTTTCTCAAATCTATTCTTAATTTTAGCAAACAAGTCTGCCAATGATTATGTTAGTTCTTTAACTAGCTCTTTTTTTCCTGTTTTCCCACTATATTCAAACTTGTGATTGACTATTTTAAGTTTAGGTATTTCTAATTGACCATTTTCATGTCTCAAAGATATTTTATGCTTCCAAAAGTGAAGCGGTTCATATTTAGTGAGAAATAGAAAACCTAATAGAACATCATCTTCAAGTTCATTGTATTAAATAAAATCTGTTACAAACATCTTACCCATTATTTCCACATGTACATCATGTGCATATCTTCCCATATGAATTTTTTCTCCATTAATGGCATAGTTTTGTGGCAAGTATGGTCTTGGCTTCCAAAATTATGGAGGTATAGCATTTGTTTTAGCCAATGACCTTGAAGATCTTGTATCTATAAAAGCATCCATAGGAATCTTCTTAAAACATGCAAAACAAACATTAATCCGGATGTAATTGCCATTATTAGCCAATAATAGAGATGCATATTTTTCTTTGGTTTTTTGAATTATACTAGTATTGTGGTTGCTTTCTTCCTCAATCTCTTCTTGTTTAGGTTTTGATTTTTCAAAATTTTGTTGCTCTAACTGTTGATCTACTTTGAAAAAAATATCCTTGATTTATCCCACTGTGGTAGAAAGATTCCTCAACTCTTTCTATTGGGTTTTAAAGGCACTTTTGAGATCGGCTATGTGATCCATGATGAGATAAAGTTTCTTAAATACAATAATAATATCAATGTTTATAGATTTTTCTTTATGCTTTGAAGAAGATGATTTATCTCATTGCAATGGTAGAATCTTGTAATAATGGTCAGTATCTTTGGTTGCTTTCTAGTGGGTTTCTTTTGTACTCTCAATTTCTTTTGCAGTTCTTTTTTAGATTCTAGTACAACATTTTTCCTTTCTTCTTCTATTCTTGTGATTTTATAAGGATCTTTGGATTTCTTAATCTGAATTTTAAGCTTGACATCATCTAAAGTGTGCTTAAGCAAAGAGACCAAATAATCTTCTTCATTAGAAGGATATTTTGATTTAGATGATGACCTTCTTTTGTCATAATGTCTTTGCCTATCCTTAACATCCTTAAATCTCATCATATAGCTAGTATTAGGAACAATTTCAAGTAATTCATACAAATTATCCATATATGGGGAAACATCTTTACTATTTATTATTTCCCAATCCTAGTTTTCATATTCAAACATTGCATAATTTTTTGTAGTAGGATTTAACTTCTTTGGACAAATTTTTGATTAATGAGCCCCTTTACAAATAAAACATTTGACTCCTCTAGGGACCTTCCTATTTCTCTTCTTTAATAAATATGGTGGTGGATATTTGTAATTTCTTCTTCTTTTGTATGGGACCACCTTGTATCTCCTATTACCATGCTTTCCAAATTCACTTCTTTTGGATGTATCCTATCCTTCATACCTATTCTTGGAGCACTTTTTTCATTTGCATCTTTTACCATAACTTTTCTTTATGAATTGCTTGAGCTGCTGGAAATCTACAAGCTCGTTGGCAGGTGGCAAGTCACCAAATTCTTTCAAATTACCTGTATAATTATATTCTTCTTTATTGGCTTCCAAAGCTCCTAATAATCATTGCTTTTCAAGTTTGTATCCAATATCTCCTTTTAATTCTATAAAATTATAGCCTTATATTGTCTTGTGTTCTTTTCTAACAATATTGTCTTCTGCCCATGTGCCTAGACCACAAGGTAAAGAGTTCAAATAATATTGTTTTGTTGGTGTAATTAATTAATTAATTATTACACTAACATAAGTTAACTTAGGTCATAAATCATTTAGTCCTAGATTGCATCATTTAATAAATGGGATAATATTCCCTTCCTAGTAAGTGGGATAAGATTCCTTCTAGAACTTATCTCATCATTTAATGATCATCTAGATAGGGTTCACATGTTGTCACATGTTGTTAGATTATAACACTTGGCAACATCTCATGCATATTAGGTTTTACCTCTTTCCTATATAATCGGGCATCTTGTTCATTTGTATCATATCAATCCGATATCATATCCGATATCATATTGATATCATATCAATCATATTATCAATATAGAATCTTTAATCAACATTTCATTGTTGCAACACTTCTCTTTGTGGTTGATTATTTTTCATGGCTAAAGTCCTTCATTGAATATTCTAGAGCTTCAAGGGCTATGTATCATCCATTCATCTCAATAGTTTCATGGTTAGATCATGTAATTTGTTGGCTGCTATCATGAAGGCTTCAAAGACTAAATTGTATGAGTGAAACTTAGCAAAAAAATTTAGCTTTAGAGTCTGTAGAACTTTATTGGCTTCAGTTATCTAGTTTGAAGTTTCTCCATAGAAAAGATCAATTAGTAAAGATCTAAATTCTTCAAAACTAGAAGAGAATATGCCATATTTTCTCATATCTTTCTATTTGACATGATCAATATTTTCATCCGTGGGAGTTCTTTTGCCATGATCTGGTAGGTTGTTCCACTAGTTTCTGAGCTTGCTAGACAATAATCTCACTACATACAAACCTTTTGCAAGTTCATTCCATTTTCCACTCCTGTATTAGCAATTTCTATTACTGCATCCTTCATCTCAATGCCAAAATCAGCAATTTTCTTCATGGATTCCCAGGGCTCAATTTCTTGCAAATTCTTATAATTAGAAAAATCTAATTCTAACTCTTCAAAATTATCTACAAAAGAATCAAATTCGTAGAAATTTCAAAACTATTACATTAGACAATTCCTCTTCATTTGACTCTTTGTTAGCAAAACCAAGCTCGTCCATATACATAGGTTCTGCTTGCTCTTCTTCTACCTCAAGTTCCTACAACCAATCACATATTTTGTCTTTTTCTTCTTTGTTGGCTAAACTATGTTCTTTGACTTTAGGCATGGATATTTGTGCAGATGCTTGTGCTCTTTTGGTCGATGTTTCAATAATACCCTCCTTTTGATCTTTCCTTCTTCTTCTCTGCACTATTATTCTTTTTTTTTTTTGGGGACTGGTTGCTCTTGTGTTTTACCTTTCTTTCCTTTGTCTTCCTCCTCAGAACTATCTCGGCCAGTTTGTGTTTTTCTTATTTTCTTAGCTACTAGCCAATTTTTTTCTAGTTTTCTGGCAACATCTATATTTTTTTTTTATCTTTTATATCTTGTTTTCTTGCATTTTTAAAATTTTTTTGGCTGTCATAGATGGATGTTATATAACTATCTTGATTAGTTTGGCTGGTTGCTATAGTCCTGACATCCTAGAGTGTCTAGCTTACTTGGTTGTTGACACGAGAAAGGTTGTTTATAATAGGAGAGTGTTGCTCTATCTTTGAGATAGAAGAACTAATTTTTCCTTGAGTGGAAGACACATTATTAATCTCAATCTGAGTCTTTAAGTAATTATTTCCAACACTTCAAATATCTACAACCATGTCATCAATGTTGTCTTATGCTGAAATCATCCACTAGGCTAACCAATTTCTTTTGTGCTTTAGATTTTTTTTTGTTTCTCTCCTAGATCCACATGAAGTATAGCTTCATGTCTACCCCAAAGTTGTTTATCTAGGTTAAAAACTATGAATGTCTTAGGGGTTGGCCATCTACTAGGTTCATAGCCTATGACTTCTTGCTCTTTTCCATTCATCTCCATTTTATAAATACTTTTCTTTTCTACTCTTGCTCTAGGAATTTTCTCTTTCATCATGCCACCTTTTTCACCCATCTTGGTGGGTTTCATCCCTTTAACTTTGTTATCTTGTTGCTCCTCTTCATTGGGAGTCAAGGCCAGTTTTTTCTCGACTTGTCTAGCTAATCTATCCATCAACTAAGGATTACTACTTAAGTCAGAAAGTGTAGCCAAGGAAGTTGTAGAAGGGTAAGGATTGATGGAGGGTTTCCTATATAGATGGAAATGACTAGATGATCCTAATTCTTTTTAGGATTATAATCTTTGTATGGCTTATTGGAAGTAGTTGGGAAATTTCTTGACAAAGAGTAAAATATTTTGGAAAAACTACATTTGGTACTAGTGGAGGCTTCAAGTTGCTCAAAAAGAGTTTCAACAAGCAAAGATCTAAGATTAATTCTAGAAACTCTATGACTCTACACATGGGGCTTGCTAGACCACAACCTACGAGATGGAGTAGGAAGTTCTTAGAATCTGGGTTGTGATTGATTAATCAATTTTTCAATGATGGGGAAACCAATATCAAATCCTTCATGGTTAATGCTTGATTGTCTATGTGAATAGTGAATTTTATTGGTTTGAGGAAAATTTTGAATTTTTCCATACCTTTCTTTATAGCCAATTTTTTTTTTTCATAAATATGATATCTATTTTCAGTGTCGGTGAAGGTTCTAGATCTGTAACTACACAAATGCGCCTTTTTTCATCTTCTTCTTCCTATATGGGTACAATACACCATGTTGTATTAGAAGCATCAGTATACAAAAATAATGGTAAATCTAGACTTGGGATTGTGAGAGAAGGTAAATTCTGGAACTTGGATTTAATCCTTTGAACTACTTCAGTAGTCGTCAAAGACCATCCTTCCTTTTTCCCTTCTTTGAGGTGCTCTTGTATGGCTTTCTTGTCTTATGCCAATCCTTTGTAAAATGGTGACACGTAGTTTAGGCATACAAGAAACCTTTGGATTTGCTTCTTATCTTCTAATATAATTGGAAATTCTTAGATACATTGGAGAATGTGGTTGTAGCTAGACTATTCCCCTATTGAGGTGAAGACCAAAGAAATCTACCCGAGCTTGAACAATTACAATTTTATTAGCAGTCAAACATATTCCATGTTTTCTTATAGCTATATAAAGCTCCTCCAGGTGCTCCAAATGATCAATTTCTGAATTAGAAAATACAAGAATATCATCAATGTAAATTGCACAAAATTCCTTTAAATGTTTTAATGCTTGGTCCATTCTTTGTTGCAAATAAGTTGGTGCTATACAAAGACCAAAGGGCATTACATTCCATTTATATAATCCATGAGGGATTGAAAATGCAGTTTTGTACCTCTTGGATTCTTTAACCTTTATTTTCCAAAACCCAGATTTACAATCAAACTTAGAAAATAGTTTTTAATCTGTTGCTTGTCTAATCAAGTCTGAGCTAAATGGAATTTGATAATTCATTGGAAGAATAATGTCATTAAGAGGCTTATAATTGATACAAAAATATTTTTTACCTCTTTGTTGTTCAACTCTTTTATTTACTAGAAATGTTGGGCATGAGAATGGGCTTTTTCTTGGTCTAATGAAATGGCTTTCAAGAAGCTCATTCAAGTGTTTGTCCATCTCCTTAAGTTCAGTTAGGCTCATTGAA
Organism: Sequoia sempervirens; assembly: GCA_007258455.2. Lineage (NCBI taxonomy): Eukaryota > Viridiplantae > Streptophyta > Pinopsida > Cupressales > Cupressaceae > Sequoia > Sequoia sempervirens. The sequence continues at coordinate 63,012 of VDFB02279540.1, read as the reverse complement.
TAGGTAGGTTCATGTGGAATGATAGATTGGCATTCTGGTCTAATCTAGATTTCACATTCTTCATGCTTTTGTGACCATAACTATACTGGGTTTATGCTGCAACAATCTTTCTATTCTTAATTTCAGCAAACAAGTCTATAGATGATTCTGTTATTTCTTTAACTTGCTTTCTTTTTCCCTTTTTCCCACTATTTTCAAACTTGTGATTGACCATTTTAAGTGTAGGTATTTCTACCTAACCATTTTGGTGTCTCAAAGTATTTTACGCTTCCAAAAGTCAAGCAGTTCATATTTAGTGAGAAATAGAAAACCTAATAGAACATCATCTTCAAGACAATTGTATTCAATAAAATCTATTGCAAACATCTTACCCATTATTTACACATGTACATCCTATGCATATTTTCCCATATGAATCCATTCTCCATTAATGGCATAGCTATGTGGCAAGTCTAGTCTTGGCTTCCAAAATTTTGGAGGCATAGCATTTGTTTTAGCCAATGACCTTGAAGATCCTGTATCTACAAAATCATCCATAGGAATGTTCTTAAAACTTGGAAAACAAAACTTAATCCAGGTGTAATTGCCATTATTAGCCAATAATAGAGATGCAGATTTTTCTTTGGTTTTTTTAATTATATTGGCACTACTGTTGCTTTCTTCCTCAATCTCTTCTTGTTTAGGTTCTGATTTTTTAGAATTTTGCTACTCTAACTCTTGATCAGCTTTAAACAAAATATCTTTGATTTATATCCTTGATTTCTCCCACTATGGTAGAAAGATTCCTAAACTCTTTCTATTGGGTTTAAAGGGCATGTTTAAGATCGACTATGTCATCCATGATGAGATCAAGTTTCTTAAAGACAATAATAATATCAGTGTCTGCAAATTTTTCTTTATGCTTTGAAGAAGATGATTTATCTCATTTCCATGGTGGAAGCTTGTAACCATGGTCAATATCTTTGGCTTCTTTCTTAGTGGGTTTCTTTTGTACTCTCAATTGCTTCTACAGTTCTCCTTTTCAGATTCTAGTTTCTTCAAAACTAGAAAATGTTGTTTTACAACATTTTTCCTTTCTTCTTTTGTTCCTGTGATTTTATAAGGATCTTTGGATTTCTCAATTTGAATTTTAAGCTTGACATCATCTAAAGTGTGCCTAAGCAAAAAGACCAAATAATCTTCTTCTTCATCAAAAGGATATTATGATTCAAATGATGACCTTCTTTTGTCATAATGTATTTTCCTATCCTTAAGATCCTTAGATCTCATCATATAGCTAGTATCAGAAACAATTTCAAGTAATTCATATAAATTATCCATATCTGGGGAAACATCTTTACTATTTGTTATTTCTCAATCTTGGTTTTCATATTCAAACATTGCATAAATTTTTGTACTAGGATTTAACTTTTTTGTAAAATTTGTTACATAATGAGGTCCTTTACAAATAAAACATTTGACTCCTCTAGGGATGTTTCTATTTCTTTAATTTAATAAATATGATGGTGGAATTTTGGAAAATTTTCTTCTTTTGTAGGGGACCACCTTGTATTTCCTATTACTATGCTTTCAAAATTTACTTCTTTTGAATGTATCCTATTCTTCTTACCTATTCTAGAAGCATTTTTTGCATTTGCATCTTTTACCATGACTTTTCTTTCTGAATTGCTTGAGTTTTTGGAAATATGCAAGTTGGTTGATAGGTGGCAAGTCACAAAATTCTTTGAAATTACATGTATAATTATATTCTTCTTTATTGGCTTGCAAAGCTCCTAATAAGAATTATTTTTCAACTTTATAGCCAATAACTCCTAATTCTATAAAAGTACAATATTCTATTGCCCTTGTGTTCTTTTCTGATAATATAGTCTTCTGCCCATGTGCCTAGACCACAAGGTAAAGAGTTCAAATAATATTGTTTCATGGTTAGATCATGTGATTTGTTGGCTGCTATCATGAAGGCTTCAAAGAATAAATTGTATGAGAGAAACTTAGCCAGTTTTTTACCTTCAAATTTTGTAGTACTTTATTGGCTTTAGTTATCTAGTTTGAAGTTTCTCCACAAAAAAGATCAATTAGTAAAGATCTAAATTCTTCAAAACCAGAAGAGAATATGTCATATTTCCCATATCTTTTAGTTTTACTTGATCCGTACTTTCATCTATGGGATTTATTTTGCCATGATCTGGTAGGTAGTTCCACCAATTTTTGAGTTTTCCAGACAATAATCTCACTGCATGCAAAACTTTTATAGGTTCATTCCATTGTCCACTCATGTCAAACATATTTTCCAATATATCTGCCCAAGTGTAGATAGTGTCAAAGGGATCCACAATTTTATCAATATTTAGAATATATCCATTTACAACAAATAGCCTTAGTTGCTTAGGCTTAGCATTTTCTACTACTGCATCCTTCATCTCAATATCAAAATCAACAATTTTCCTCATGTATTCATAGGGCTCAATTTCTTGCAAATTCTTATAATTAGAAAAATCTAATTCTAACTCTTCAAAATTATCTACATCAGTATCTATAGAAGAATCAAACTCACTTGTAGAAATTTCCAAAGTATTTACATTAGATAATTCCTCTTCATGAGACTCTTTTTTTGCAAAACTAGGCTCATCCATATACATAGGTTCTACTTGCTCTTCTTCTACCTTAATTTCCAGCAACCAATCACGTATTTTATCTTTTTCTTCTTTGTTGGCTAAACTATGTTCTTTGACTTAAATAGGCATGGATATTTGTGTAGATGGTTGAGCTATTTTGGTCGATCTTTCAATAATCTCCTCCTTTTGATCATTCTTAGTTCTTCTCTACACTATTATTCTTTTTTGTTTTGGGACTGGTTGCTCTTGTGCTTTACCTTTCTTTTCCTTGTCTACCTCCTCAGAACTATCTTGGCCAGTTTGTGTTTTTCTTATTTTCTTAGCTACTAGACAATTTTTTTTCTAGTTTTTTGGCAACATCATCTGTAAGTATTTTTTGATCTTCGGGTATGTGCAGGATCATGATGGGCCAAAAAGTGGTGATATGATGGGTATTTGTAGGCTATGTGGTTGACAACTTTTTTCTTACCCAAAATTAGTGAAATGAAAAGGGTTTTTAAAGAAAATTGTAAGCTTTCCAACAATATAAATTATGCTTTACTTTGAATTTAATAATTAATTATTATTCATTTTCTATTTGAATTATGACTAAAGTCCTGATTGATAGGCTAATTGAAAAACATCTATAGGTTTCAAATGGTATCACATTCTATGCTTTTCATACTATAGGGTTAAAAAAAGAAAAATTGAATTTTAGGAAGCTTTGACCAAGTTAAGGTGGTCAGACATACAACTTTTTATATTTTTAAAAATTTGTAATAAAAAATTCATAATTAATTATTTACTTGGAAAAAACTTACAAAAAAATATGCATCACATCCAGACACAAGTTCTATACTTATTTCTAAAATCTTATAAAAAAATATTATCATTTTATTGTGGTTAGGGTGGTCAGAAAAACTCCTACTTCTTATTTTTTCCTTGAAATTTAAGTACTATTGCATTGAAATTTCAAATTTTCACCAAATAGATTTTTTTTAAATAAACCTAGTAGTTTAGAAACTACATTCAATTTTCTATAGATTATATTCTTACATATTTTTGAAATAATATAGATAAATTATTAAAAAATTTACATCAGGTCACCTAATTCCGATTTTTCTAAAAATTTTGCCACTAAGGGCCTATTTTTTCCATGATGATCTTGCACATACCCCTTCTATATCTTATTTTCTGTCATTTTCAAAATACTTTTGGTTGTTATAGATGGATTTTATATAACTATCTTGATGAGTTTGGTTGGTTGCTATAGTCCTAACATCTTGTTGTGCCTGAATTACTTGGTAGCTGATGCTAGAAAGGTTGTTTATAATAGAATAAGAATGTTGCTCTATCTTTGTGTTAGAAGAACTAATTTTACCTTGAGTGGAAGAGACATTATTAAGCTCAATCTGAGGCTTTAAGAAATTAATTCCAACACTTTGAATATCTATAGCCATGTCATCAATGTTGTCTTGTGCTAAAATCATCCACTAGGCTAACCAATTTCTCTGTGCCTCAGAGTTTTTTTGTTTCTCTCCTAGATCCACATGAAGTCCAGCTTCATATCTACCCTAAAGTTGTTTATCTGGGTTAACAACTATGAATGTCTCAGGGGCTGGCCATATACTAGGTTCATAGCCTATGAATTCTTGCTCTTTTCCTTTCACCTCCATTTTATAAATACTTTTCTTTTCAGCTCCTCCTGTAGGAAGCTTCTCTTTCATCATGCAACCTTTTTCACCCGTCTTGGTGAGTTTGATCCCTTTTCCTTTTTTATCTTGTTGGTCCTCTTCCTTGGGAGTCAAGGCTAGTTTTTTACTAACTTTTCTAGCTAATCTATCCATCAACTCAAGATTACTACTTAAGTCAGAAAGTGTAGCGAAGGAAGCTCTAGAAGGGTAAGGATTGATGGAGGGTTTGCTGTATAGAGGGAAATGACTGGATGATCCTAATTCTTCTTCATCAATATAATCTATGTATGACTTATTGGAAGTAGTTGCAAAATTTCTTGACAAAGAGTAAGATATTTTGGACAGACTAGGTCTGCTACTAGTGGAGGCTTTAGGTTGCTCAAAAAGAGTTTCTTCAGGTAGAGATCTAAGATTAATGTTGGAAACTCTACAACTCTGTACATGGGGCTTTCTAGACCACAACCTATGAGATGGAGTAGGAAGTTATTTGAATTTAGGTTGTGATTGATTAATCAATTTTTCAATGATGGGGAAACCAATATCAAATCCTTCATGGTTATTGTGTCAACCAAAATCAAGGATATTGAAGTTTCTTTCTGGGTAACTTACCCCAGCTACAAAGTTTGATAGTGGAAACATAGTGTTCAATAGCTTATAAATACAATTACCACCAATTCTAGCTTAGATAGAATCAAGCTGAAGCTCAACTCCTTTTACCTGGAAAAGTAGATAGAAAGCAGACTAGACCTATTTATCTTCTAGACTAATGTTAAAGTTTGGGAAAACAAAGATATGACCATCACTGCCTTTCTACTCATCTGAGGCTTTGGTAAGGGGGTATGTGCAGGATCATCATGGAAAAAATAGGCCCTTAAGTGGAAAAAACTTTAGAAAAATCAGAGTTAGGAAACTTGATATAAAAATTTGAATAATTTATCTATATTATTTCAAAAATATGTAAGAATAGAATCTATAGAAAATGGAATGTGTTTCTAAACTACTAGGTTTGTTTAAAAAAAAAAAATCTATTTGGTGAAAATTTGAAATTTCAATGCAGTAGTATTTAAGTTTTAGGGAAAAAATAAGAAGTATGTGTCTGTTTGACCACCCTAACCACAATAAAATGATAATTATTTTTTATAATATTTTAGATATAAGTAGAGGACTCATGTCCCGATATGATGCATATTTTTTTGTAATTTTTTTATTACAAGTTTAAAAAAATATAAAATCTCCTATGTTTGACCACCTTAACTTGGTCAAAAATTTATGAAATTCAATTTTTCTTTTTTTAATCCTATAGTATGTGAAACATATAATGTGATACCGTTTTAAAGCTATAGATGTTTTTCAATCATCTTATCAATCAGGACTTTATTCATAATTCAAATAGAAAATGAATAATAATTACTTATTAAATTCAAAGTAAGGAATAATTTATATTGGTGGAAAGCTGAGAATCTCCTTTAAAAACCCTTTTCATAGTATCAATTTTGGGTAAAAAAAACTCATCAGCCACATACCTATCATATTTCCACTTTCTAGCCCACCATGATCATGCACATACCGAAGGATTCCTCTAAATTGGGCTACAACAGCTTAGTCCCATATATTATATCTAGTATTTATGAGACTACCAAAATATTTTGCACCTATATCATAATTGAAATGGGGATGAACTTTGATATCAACATAAGAAAAGTGGACATGGAAATATCCTTTTTCTTTACAACACTTAATGTTAGCCAGAAGTAAGAATGGAAGATAGATTGGATAGATCCCAGTTCCAAGCACTTTAAGATTTAGTTCACATTGTCTAATAGTATGCATTGATTTAGCTATTATGCCCTTTTTAGGATAGAGATATGATAACTTGACATCCGAAAATGTAAAATTTCCCTTTCAATCTACATATTCCTCTTTATCCTCAAAGTAACTATGTATGATAGAAGAGAGAGAGCTACTAGCATTCATAGATCTTTGACTAGCCATAATGAAGAGATCATAACTTACTTGGAATTACAGATCCCTTTGCTGCTATGTTTTCTGACTCACTGGTCACCCTTTAATCGCCTTTCCTTTAGCCTTACCACAAGATTTATGGTCTTACTATGGGTCCATAGCTACTCACAATCGCAACCTCATTTAGTCTAGATTCTTCAATAATTGAATATCAAGATTTAATGAAACAATAGCTTCTCTAATGCCCAAATCAGACCCAAAACTATGACAATGAATACACAGACTATTTTGACAAATCGTCCAAACCTAGATGAACAATATACTTCATTATAAGTATCCTGAACTTTGTGTTCAATATTAGGCATGATAAAAATATGTCACATGGCTCTGATACCAATTTGTGGAATATATATATTTTATTATCATTCAAATATTATTGCAATATTTCTTATTACATGCATACAGATTTATGATCATCTAGATTGCTTGAGGCATAGGAGAGAGCATACGTCTCATATGCAGACCTTGGGACCTTAGATCTAGACTCCTATCAAGGAATCTTCTGATGCAAGGAATGAGGTGTCCCCAACATATATATGTATATATATGTATACATACATACATACATACATACATAAATACATACACACATACATACATACATACATACATATATATACAAAAAAATGTGTATACATACATAAATAATTTAATTGCATCATAATAAGAATCAAAAGTAACATAGTTTACATTTTGAAAGGAGAATGATGTTTGTTGTTACCTCACACCATGGACACACAACTTATCGAATTTGTAAATGAATGTGTACAATGTGGGAAAAAAACAACATTGTGACCCGACAAAATCAAATAGCACATGGAAAAAAGGAACTGAAGAGGATTGATTTGTTTCATAAACAAGTAGTGATAATTTTTAAATCAATGAGTAAACCATTCATGGGTCATGAAAGATGCAAAAGAAAATAATTTTGAAAGAATAGGCAAACAATACACACATATATAAAGAGACAAGAGACACATAATTTGTATATATATATATATATATATATATATATATATATATATATATATATGTTAATATACATACATATGCACATATATGTGTGTGTGTATGTTTATGTATGTATGTATGTATGCACCTTCCATCGCCATGAGAACCTTCCAGAGAGCATGTGGTAAAATGATGGAAAAGAATGGGATACCCAAAATAATAACATTAATCATATGCAATAATTGGACCCCAAATGAAGTTTAATTGGGGTGTAATGTGTTTGGTGTCTAATGCTAATGTTTGGAAATTAATGTGTAGGAGTGATTTTTAATGGGTTCCAAAATAATTTTATAAGGTGCTAATGCAAATTAGACCCATTGACTTTTGAGCGGATTTGAATGATAAAATAGTTTTAATTGAATGTTAATAGTGACACATTTAGGTTTCTTCTTGTTTTTCAATGCATATCGGTGATTTTCTACAATGTATATGTATGTATCAGTTTATATGAATACATTCATGTATTCTTATGTTTATTTGAATGCATGCATGTATGCTTATGTTTTTATGATTGTATGCATGCATACAAACATGCAAAAAATAACAGACATGTAAGGCTCCCCAAATAAACATCGAAACCAAATATAATGTAGAATTCAGTCATATCATCTCTAAAAACCTATGTAACTGGTAGCTACAAATTCAAATGCTCAAATAAATTCAAATTTGAAACACAAAAATCAAATTGAATTCATTCAATTTTCATATTTAAATTTCTAAATAAGAGGGATAACAGCTAATGACATTCACAATTATTCTCCTCTTGTAATAGCCTCTCCATACTATAGAGCATTGAATGGCATCCTTTGCACATTCCTCATATATCCAAGGGTGATGAGAAACAATGAATATAACTTGAATAAATCTTGGTATACAACTCTATTAACATTTATATTTTTTTACATATATTTATGTTTTCCATATGGGATTTTTTAATATGTTGAAATTGATTAATTATATGATGTTGTACATGCATTATTAAAAGGGTCGTATGATGTTTGTATGTTACTAGCCTCATTTTATACTACCTTTGGTTGTAAATATTTTCTTGTAGGAATGGGAGTGCAAAGAGAGGTGGTGTAACAATGTTCATGGTGGGAAATTTGGTAAATATGTTTGTCAACACACCAATTATTCAAGGATTTTTTGTTCACATGGCTCTAAGTTTTAATTATTGTTCTTTTATTGTTCACTAACTAGTATGTATTTTTATTTATTTTTTGTAGACATGCAAAATTGGCATAATGCATTTAATTAAGTCATATTCATCTATTCATTAAACAAATCAAGTTTATTTGATTAATCTCTAAATTCCTCCATTTAAATTAAATAAATTCATCATTAACACTAACATTATCCCCTTTAGCTAAATAAATCAAAATATTTATTTAACTAAGGTCTAAATCATCTTCCATCTCCTTTTGATTTATTCTAATCCATAAATCTAAATCAAATAGGTCAAGTCACCTAATATTCACTTAAGTTAACCAAATCATGATTACAGCTAAATCTAATCCATGCCAAATCCTCTAGCTTTTCCCACTTGCACAAATAAATCATTTAATTGATTTATTAAATCTTCTAATTTCCATCAACATGGCATAAAGGTGGAATATTCCCCCATTTCAAATCTCCCTCTCGAATGACTTGTCCCTTCCAACATACCATTAACTCCCCTCTTACATGTCCCCCACTTGGCATTTAAGACCCTTTCTTCTCCCTCCAACAAGCCAAATTTCAAATTTGAAAAGGCCACCTAATATCATTTATTGGCACATTTGATGAGCTCAAGATATGCTCATAATTTGAGTATCATGATGTATTTTTAATATCTCTACTTTTATTGCTAATGGATGTTTTAACTATGTGATTAAATACTTTTCATCTGAAATTGGGTAGTATCCTATAGCAATACATTCCTATATTCCTACAACTTAACATCTCGATGTGTCTTATTAATTACCCTGTTTGACATTCTGAATGACTGGTATAATGTATATAGTTTTTGAATAATGAAATAGATTTAATGTGATTAATAAATGTATCATGTTGCTTGCCACATATGCTTTCTTTCGCCTCTGTTGCCTTATGCATCGCAGGTTGTTGAAGGGAGCATGAACGAGTCAAGCACAGTGGATCTCGGCCCTACAGTAAAGTCCATTTCCTGCACGACATCGAGGAAGTTGTCCTAGTGAAGACTCTTTGACCGGGTCATTGGGAAAAAACTTTGATCATTAATATAGGAAGAGTGAAATGCTAAATTCTCTCTGGATCGTGTTGAACATATATGCTTTCATTTATGAGAAGTCTGTTCCTCGGTTTCAGGATACATTTTATGTCCACGTCTTTCTTTGTTAGTTAGTTAGTTGCTTAAATTCTGGTTTAAATAAGTGTTCCTCCTGTGTGAGTGAGAAAGCATAGCATGTAAAAGTTAATATGATAATGAGAAGTAGAATATGTAAGAGTTAGTACTATGATAAGAGATAGAGTTTTGTGTTAGTTTTCATATGAGTAGAACAATGTATATCATTCTGAGTTTATGAATAAAAGCTAATGAAGTTTTGAGTTCAATTCTTGCATAGCTGGTTGATGCTTGTTAAGGGGGCCTACTTAGTAAGTATCTATAGTTAGTTAGTTGTTTATCTTCTGTTGATCATAAGTTAGATTTCATTCTGGAATGTTTTTGTGCAAACTCAGTCTTATATTGTTCCTGCAAGAAAAGGCCAGTTCATAGATTGTTTCTTAAGTAACAATTGTCGTGATGTCTACTTTGATTAAGTTATGCTTAAGTTAGAAAGATTTACATTACATTCCTGTAGAATAAGTAAAATTCCTTTCACACATTTATTTCTGGTAAATCATGACTAAAATTGGTTCTTAGTGCACATACAGTGCTGCTCCATTTCAAGTATATGTTCCCTAGTTTGACAAAGTAAATGAATGACCATAGGCTAATCCCACAAAGATGGTTTACAATTTTTGGGAGGATCTGATTTTTGCTGAAATCACATCTTTTTAGAAAATATAATGATTTAAGCCTTAAAATGTTCCATTTAAAGCATTCCAATTGAAGAGGGTTTGATCAAACTACCTTAAATCAAATCCCCTTGGATAGAACCCTGCTAGTTTTAAACCATACCTATAATGGAGTCTCCTTTACACCTATCAAAATGCTGACAAAAAACCACTTTTGATTTACCTTTTGGGGAATCAAATGAATTCATTTAAAATTTATTTTTTGTAAGTATGTAGTCCTTATTATAAGCTTCCCAAAAAGTATAATTTTAAATTAATTTAATTTAATTATTATATTCATTTTTTTCGTGAATGTAGTTTTTCATTGAAAATCAAGCTCTATTCTACACATGGAAAAATAGTAGATTATCAAAAACAAAAATTGAAAAATAGGTGTGCACCAGATATTGAAGTCTTGATCCAAAAGAAAAAAAGAAATTGATACATACAAAAAAAGTTATGCATTATATAGTCACGTTATGTCTGAATTAAATTGGTTTGACTTCAAAACTTGATTAAAGAAAAAATGTTCAATAAAAAACTATCTAACCAAGTGGAAGAACTAGATATCAGAGTTATGAATCTAAATAAGAAAGAATTAGAATTTTATCCTTCATGGAAAAAAAGTTATGCATTATACGATGAATGTCACTTTTAAAAAATGTTGTTTTCTAAAAAAAATAGTTTTCGAGGGAGATGGAAAAAGAAGTGCAATATAATTCCAAAAAAAATTGAAAAAAATATATTTAGAATCTATAGACAAAATGTCATGAAATTCTAGTTTGCATCATCTTCAAATTCCTCACAGTTTAGCCGCTATAGGTGCCCGAAAGTGAATATTTAGTTAAAAAAATTATTTTAGTGTCTAGTTTGGCCAAAAATTGTAAGCCACTATTGTGGGATCACACCATAAGAAGATGTTAGTCACCTGCTAGAATGTCCAATTCCTAGGTTAGCATTTGTTGTGACTTTTATATCCTTTTGTGGGCGTAACCATTTTTGGCGCCGTTGTTGTAGATGGTGTCAAGCTAAGAACCTATCATAAGTCATTTTTAGCAGTAGTTTAGTCTGTTATTCAAAAAAAATCCTTCAAGTTATGGTTCATTCTATTGCATGCATAGAAGAAGAGACGCTTTGGGAAGATTCCTCCTTGACCTTCCATTCATTGATAACAATCCTCAACCAACTTATAATCTATTTGAGGAAGAAGGAGACCAAGATATCAATCCATTTGCTGAAAACCTGTTTGTCGAATTACCATTTGACCCAGTTGACAAAAAACCTGAAGAAAATGCATTTGCTCTGATACCCCATCAAGTAAATATGGCACGAAATCCACCTAATCAACCTCCTGCTTTTGAATTCCCCATCATTGCTCAACAAGATAATGATAACCTTAAAAATATTTCTTCTTCATTACTCCCCAAGTTCTATGGACTAGTTACAGAGGACCCAGACACTTTCTTGTTTGAGTTTGACATCCTCTATTGCAACTATAATTACACTTCAGATGCTCATAGGCTGAAGTTGTTTCCTTTTACTTTGAAGGAATGAGCTCTTAGATGGTTCATGAGTTTGGGAAGAGGTGTTGTTAATAGTTGGGCAGTCATGCAAACAAAATTTCTTGAGAAATACAAGGAATATTGTAAGAGTGGTAGTAAGGGAGATGATATATTCAAAATTCAACAAAAGGAGGTTGAAAGCCTAGAAGAATATATCTCAAGATTCTTGTTTTCCTTGAAAAAAAATTTAGACCATACTCTCAATGATGAATTTCAAAAACTACTTTTTCTAAGGGGAATCAGTGATACCTATATAGATGCCCTGGACCTGATGGGAGGAGGACATATAACCCAACTGCCTTGGGGTGATATCAAGAAATTATGTCTCAACTACTCTTGAGCAATTGTTAAGAAGGGTAGAGGTCATGAAGCCATAGTGGTAAAGTCTTCTATTAATGGAGTTTCACAGATGGAGATCACAAATTTTCTCTCTGATTTCAAGCAGGATATCATACACAACATGGCTACACAGTTGGATACTATGCAAGCTTGAAAGAAACATGAGAAAGCTAAAGCAATCTTGGTTTCAAGTTCTATCCACATTGTAGACAGAAGAAACAAGACTGCAGATGTAAGATGGTGGCTAACCTAGAGGCTAAGCAGTTACCTAATGACTTTAAGATGGTAGAGAGTGATGATGACCAAGTATTCTTCGTCACACAAAGGCGACCATGGGCTCAAAGACAAGGTATGCCTCAAGACCCTTTGACTTTTGGTAATCCTTATTCTAATTACAATAACCAATGACAATCTACATATGACCCATCACCACCTTAGAATACTTATCAATCACACTGGCCTAACTATTAGAGTCCTCAATGGCAATCTCCTTAAGGAGGTTAGCAGTAACCACAAGGACAATGGACTCCACCCCAAGGTAATTGGTAGCAAAATATTCAATGGAGAGGTTCTTAGCAATGGAAGAACCAATCCCCTAGATCTCTATAGCTTCAGCAGCCACAACCTTAGGCCCTCGGGCCACCTTCTACAACACTTGCAGCAAATACTGTCCCTCCAAAACAAATGCTTATGCTTGCTCAACCATTGCAAAATCCTAATAATAAGCAACAACAACAGCCTATGTATTTTGCAGAAGCCCATCAGTATCCAGCTTATACCCTGGATACTCATGATATCCATCTTAGGTCTGGAACCACTCTTCCTACTCCATAGCTACCTATAATAACAGAGATTCCAAACTCTGCCTCTGAGCAACCAACTGATCCTGCAGAACATATACCTGTATCTGATACTGTCTCTAAGGAGCGTGTCTTGCAGCATCAGGTCAAACTGCCTTTTCTTCAGAGATTGCAAATTACTACATCCAAGTCTATAAAAGAGCCAACCTTTGATATTTTGGATCAACTAAAGAATGTACATAGTCAAATCCCCTTTTTCAAGCCATTAAAGATGTCCCAATTTATGGACAAGCCATTAAGGAGACATGTTTAGAAAAACCAGGAAGAAAGAAAAAGGATCCCCAAACTATCCATGTTCTAGGACAGTTGGCAGATATTATGTTAGGGAAGGTAGTCATTCCAAAATATACTGACTCTGGGAGTCCTGTGGTATAAATAAATATTAATGGCTAGATAGTAAAGAATGTTTTGATTGACCTTGGTACAACTATCAATATAATGACCAAGAATACAATGGAGTATTTGAATATCTTAAACCTTCAGTCTACACCTACCATCCTGCAGCTTGCTGATAGTTCCATAGTAAAACCTAATGGAATGGTAGAAGATGTTATTGCCATCCTTAAGTCTTGGGAATACCCAGCAGATTTCACCATATTGTCCACTAAGGCCACTTTGGGAAGATACCTTATCATCCTAGGTAGACCATGGTTAGCCACAACTGATACTTTTATAGGATGTCATTTAGGAGACATAACAATTTTTGATGGTCAGTCAAGAAAGAAATTGGCTTTATACCCACCTGCTCAGCCTCAGCTAGACTTGTCTCAACCAATTTGGCTAGATTTAGGAGAGAAAACTGAAGAAGTCAATTCATTGGCTCAACTAATGATGCTGCAAACTAATCCATTTTCCTAGCTTTAGAGTGAGAATGACTTGCTTTTACACATTTTGCAGTCCAACACTGATCTGAGTAGCCCATTTGTTCCAGATAACTATCTTCAGTAATATTTCCTATAGCAACTAAATTCTAAGAGCCTGTCACCTAAATTTCTTGTAGTTTATCATAATTTTCTTCCATATGAAATAAAGACACCACCTTTATCAACAGCCTCCATGAATGATCATATCAAGGAAGTATAAGTGTCTCCAAGCCACTGTATGAATATCAATAATAACCTGCCTCAATCTCAACAAGCTACCCTAGTCACAATGTTGCAAGAACAACACAAAGATTTTGCATGGGACTATGCGGATATGAAGGGAATAGATCCTCAACTTTGTACTCATAGGATCTACATTAAGGAAGATTTTTCACCTATTAGACAACCTCAAAGAAGGATAAATCCAGCACTTAGGGAAATAGTTAAAACAAAGCTCCAGAAATTGCTTGATGCTGGTTTTATCTACCCCATTTCAGATAGTTAATGGGTGTCTCCATTGGTGATTATTCTTAAAAAAAGTGGAAAATGGAGGGTTTGTGTAGATTACAAGGAACTAAACATAACAATTAAAAAGGATCACTTTCCACTGCCATTTGTTGACTAAGTGCTAGATTCATTGTCTAGTAAACAATATTTCTCCTTTTTGGATGGATATAGTGGGTATAATCAAATTAGAATTACCCCTGAAGATCAAGAAAAAATAACTTTTACTAGTCCATGGGGCACTTTTTCCTACTTTGTCTTACCTTTTGGACTATGTAATGCATCTGCAATATTTCAAAGGGCAATGATCAGTATTTTTGTTGATATTTCTCATGATTCTATGGAGATCTACATGGATGACTTCACTACTTATGGAGGTACTTATGAAGAAGCATTAGCCAATCTAGAAAAAGTGTTGAAAAGATGTAAGGAGCAAAATTTTTCTTTGAATAGTGAGAAATTCTTTATGATGATGCAAGAGGGAATTGTTTTAGGCCATCATATCTCTCAAGCAAGAATTCAAGTTCATCCTACAAAAATTGAAGTTATTCTAACTTTGCAAACACCTATGAAACAAAATGATGTTAGAAGCTTCCTAGAACATGTTAGATATTATAGAAGATTTATCAAATATTTTAGGAAAATAGCTAGTCCATTATATGCCTTATTGACAAAGGATTCTAAATTTACCTGGACTGAGGCCTATGGCAAATCTTTCCTGCAGCTTCAAAATTTACTTACTCAGACACCTATTCTTCAAGGACCGAAGTGGAGTCTGTCTTTTCATATACACACAAATGCTTCTGATTATGCCATAGGGTTAGTTTTAGGATAGAAAGAGAATTCCATTGGGCATGCCATAAATTTCATTAGCAAAAATCTTCAAAGCACTAAATTAAACTATACTGTCACAGAGAAAGAATTCCTAGCAGTTGTGTATGCCTTGAACAAGTTTCAACATTATGTCACTGGTTACCAAATATTTGTTCATACAAATCATGCAACAATAAAGTGCCTCATGAATAATCCTACCATATCTAGCAGATTAGCAAGAGGGCTCCTATTGTTGCAAGAATTTGATATCATAGTTATTGATAAGCCAGGTCGGGATAATGTGATGGTTGATTTCTTGTCAAGACTTCAAATAACTACACCTCCTGAGGTAATTGATCATAGCTTTCATGATGAACATCTATTTTCTATTTTTGTTCACACTCCATGGTATGCAGATATTGCAAATTATTTAGCAGCAAACAAGATCCCAGCTCACTTCTCACCAAAGGAAAAGAAATTGTTGGTTGAGAAAAGTTTTAACTTTTCATGGATTGCAAACTGTTTATTTTACATAGGACCTGACCAAGTCATGAGAAGGTGTGTTAGGAAAGATGAGACCTATGAAATTTTGTATGCCTATCATGATGAGCCCTATGGTGGGCATTTTGAAGCCAAGAAAATAGCTATGAAAGTGCTTAATACAAGATACTATTGGTCCACACTACACAAAGATGTTCCAACCTACACCAAGAAATGTGACAGATGTCAACGCATGGGGAGACCAATAAGGTCTGATGAAATGCCCCTGTATCCTCAAGTGGTAGTCAGTCCCTTTGACAAATGGGGCATGGATTTTGTTGGGCCTATTGATCCTCCATCCAATGGGAAATCATACATTTTGGTATGTATTGATTATGTAACTAAATTGGTAGAAATAAAAGCAATGACACATGCTCATGACAATAAAGTTGTTGAGTTCCTGTATGAGCATATTTTTACAAGGTTTGGAGTACCAAGGGAACTTGTTACTGATCAAGGAGCTCAGCTTACATCCAACTTAATCACTACATTGATGAATGATTACAAGATCAAGCACAAAAAGTCTAGCCCCTATCACCCTCAAGCCAATGGCCAGGCAGAGGTTACAAACAGAGAAATTGAGACCATCCTTACAAAGATAGTCCAATTACAAAAGAAGGATTGGAGCAGTCATCTTCCTAAAGCAGTCTGGGCCTATAGGACAACATGGAAAACAACTATAGGGTTTACTCCTTTTGAGTTACTCTATGGTAAGACTGCCATGTTACCAATAGAGTTTGAACATAAAATATTGTGGACTACTCTCCAGCTTAACATTGATATCTCTAAGGCTCAAAAGGAATTCCTCTTGCAACTGAATGCATTGGATAAGACGAGGAAAGTTGTCTTGCAGCATACTGAAACTGTTCAACAATAAAGAAAAAAATGGCATGACAATCACATTCAAACTAAGCAATTCTCTACCAGTGATTGGGCACTGCTCTATGACTCCAGGTACAAGAAAAATCAAGGTAAGCTAACCACATGTTGGCTTGGTCCTTATGAAATAGAAAATGTGTTTGATAATGATTCAGTGTAGTTGGCTACAATAGATCCAGTTCGATTCAAGCTACTGGTTAATGGACACCATCTTCAGTTGTATCATAAACCAGCATCCAAAGAGGAATTTATGCAATAGTTTGTTTCGAATGTAGCCACTGATCTTCCTATAGCGAAAGGCTTCGGTATTTATCCTATAGCATCTCTTTAAATTCCATGTTGCATGCCCATAATAAAGGTTTCCTTTTTAAGGGAGCCACTTTCTTCACTTTTCATCCATCACCACCATTCATTCCCTTTTCTTCCACGCCATCCATCCTACCATACTGCCCTCATTCATGGTTTCTATTCCAGCCGTCATTTCATGGTGTGATGTGATCTTTCCCAGCACGTACGAGTATTAATTAAAAGGTATGTGATATCTTTTGTTATCAAATTGTTTATTTATTTCATTTATTCATTAACTGTTATGTACATATCAGTCATTATTGCCCATTCTTCGCCTATCCTTTTGCACATGTGTGGACAAATGTCAAAATTTAAGTAGGGGGTGGAATAATCTATTTCAAACCTTTTCTTATGTTGTTGTCACAACTAATAAGATATTTTTATTCTTTTTGTACTTTCAAGATATGGCTATGTGTTTTATCCTAAACAACATTAACTGTCTGATAAGAGTAGTTTCTAACAATTATTACATGAAATTATCTTTCGAGTCATTCTTGGGAAAGAAGAGAAAAATGACGACAGGACAGAAGGAAGCAAAAAGAAGCAGAGAAAAATAATTTTTCTTTTGAATTTTTAGAAAAGGTTTGGGTTCTGGAATCTCAGTTGGAGTAATTTGTGAATATGGGCAGTCAATTGGTAAGACATGAGCCTGTAGCTCATGAGCTCTTAACACAAAATCCTCAAATAGTTCAGACATTTAGTAATTGTGGTTGGCTAAACTATTTTTTGAGGTTAGATTCTTTTAATGAGGAAGTTGCTAGTGAATTTTTAAGAACTCTTTCAGAAGGGGAAGCTTCAGTATGGGGTCTGACAGTGGCTGTAACAGAGGAATGAATTGCTGAAGTAATCGGGCTTCCTGTAGCAGGAGAAAATTTCTCTTTAGATGTTGTTTCTACTAGGGAAAAATTTATAGTACCAACTGATGGACCCTTTGACGTCTCTAAATAAGGATGCAAATGAGTGTTGCTTCCTTTTCCGTATTTAGAATATGTTGCATTCATAATCAAGTACTTAACAAGTCTGTGAGAGACGCTTCTCCTATTTACATTCATACTATTTTAAATTATTGAGCCATATGAGGCATGGATTAGCTGTTAATGTCCCAAATTTCTTGATTAATCTTTTAAAATAAAGTGCCCATGAAACCTAGAGGAGAAGGGACAACTCTATTTCCCATCAATCCCTCATTAAATTGTTAATTGAGCATTCCCTAAGGGATGTCTCACCCCTTTCTTAGAAAGAATTTGTTTCCCAAAAGGGTCTACAACTTCTAGAACCTCCCAGAGCACTCCCTCCAGCACCTACCTCTACAGCATCTATTCCTGTGGCCTCCACACCAGAGCCCTCTACCATAGTACAAACTAGGTCTGCTTGTAGAAGAGAAAAAGTAAAAACAAAGGTAGAAGAGTCATCTAGGATAGAGAAAACCCCTAAGTGTGACCCTCATGTTCAAAGAAAATAGTGTCACTCTCCTGTAGCACCTTCTCCTGTAGAAGTTCCTCTTGTAGCAACACCTGTTGCCATTGCAGTTTCACCTTTATCTTCTTCTATTGAGTCTAAACCCTCTAGGAAAGTCAAAAAGAGGAAAGCCACGAGAGTGCCTCCTACAGCTACCACATTACCAAAAGGAGTTTCAACAAGGAAACAACATAAAGTCACCTCAACGTCTGCTCAATCTAAAGTTATAATAATTTCTGAAGAGTCTAAAGAACTCAGTCATAATGATTCTCAGAATGTATTTGAGAATGTTTCACATAGTCCACCTATTGTTTCTAAGGACATGCAAAATGAGCCAATGGAAGTTGATGAAGCACAACATGATAGTAATGATAGGGGAATGCCAAGTCTTGATGACTTGGTTGAGGCAACTAGGTAGATTTTTGAGGAAGTACAATCTCCTCCTGGACAGCAATAAGAATTCATCCTGTAGCAAGAGGAAGAATAGACTAAAAAATTAGAAGTGTGCAATGACACACCGCTACCTCCTGTAACTTTTCAAGAAATGGTTGCTTATAAAAAGACATTTTTGACTAATTTTTTTGAATACCTTAGGACCACATGGAGACCGGTCACATTTCAAACCTTGAGTTTCTACCACTTAGCCAAGACTAAAATTCAACAAAGTCTTTAGGAGGAGGAGAAGAAGAAATTGAAAGGCAAAAACAAGAAATCTAGGAAATAAAAAAGAAAATGGATGAAATGATGAAAATCACTGGTAAAATTGTGGAATGTAGACCACTGCCTATGGTTTATGCTATGTGCTTAAAGGAACAATTTCTTTGGTTTCAATAATGAGAATTTCAAGGAATTTAGATCTCGTTATTCATACAACCAAAGAATGTTATGATGCATACCAGGTAGCCCCTAGTTGGCTAAAGAATTCTTTGTGTGAATTTTATTTGCATGGATTGATAATTCCCTCAAAAACAAAGTGGAATCCACTTCTTTATATTGGCGATATTCATTTGAGGTCACTTATGTCATGGGCATCCAATGAAACTAGTTATGGTAGAAAATTGGAAGCCTATGAAGAAGCTGAAAGGGATGAGCCTATACCACTATGATCAGAAAGCACAAATCCCTACACAATGTTGAAAACTTGGCTCACTGTTGCATATGCATTCAATGACCAAACACAAATAGTAAAAATATTTGATATCAGAAAGCAAGTGTATGAAGAATTTAAAAGTCAACTATATTTGTTTTGGAAGCTTGCCTCTTCTAGAATTGAAAAGAGATGGGAGAAATTGACTATTGGGCTAAGGAAATCTGATCCACATAGTCCCCTAAATTTTGAAGCAACCCTTGGAAGGATAGAGAAGTACATATAGCTTTGTCTTCAGAAGAGGTTTGAATTATGGTTGCCAAAAACATTTCGACCTCTAGTTTTAATGTGGCCACTTTATCCCTATCGAGCTACAAATTTTAATAAGGATACAAAAACCCTCAGATATGAAAGATGGAAAAATTTCAGAGGTTTCTATTATAAATTTGGGACGATGCCAAAAAAACATACCACTCCTATGGATTTTAGGGAAACAACTAGGAAAATTAATGCTAGTGGACCATCATTAGGTTAAGTAGGGGGCAGATGATGAGCTCAGGATATGCTCATAATTTGAGTATCATGATGTATTTTTAGTATCTCTACTTTTATTGCTAATGGATGTTTTAACTATGTGATTAAAGACTTTTCATTTGAAATTGGGTAGTATCCTGTAGCAATACATTCCTATATTCCTGCAGCTTAACATCTCGATGTGTCTTATTAATTACCCTGTTTGACCTTCCGAATGACTGGTATAATGCATATGGTTTTTGAATAATGAAATAGATTTAATATGTGATTAATGAATGTATCGTGTTGTTTTCCATGCATGATTTCTTTCACCTTTTTCACCTTGTGCATCACAGGTTATTGAAGGGAGCATGAATGAGTCAAGCACAGTAGATCTCGGCCCTGCAGTAAAGTCCATTTCCTACACGATGTCAAGGAAGTTGTCTTGGCGAAGACTCTCTGACCGGGTCATTGGGAAGAAACTTTGATCATTAATCTAGGAAGAGTGGAATGCTAAATTCTCTCTAGATCATGTTGAATGGATATGCTTTCATTTATGAGAAGTTTGTTCCTCGGTTTCAGGATACCTTTTATGTCCATGTTTTTCTCTGTTAGTTAGTTACTTTTTTTTCTGGTTTAAATGAGTGTTCTTCCTGTACGAATGAGCAAGCATAGCATGTAAAAGTTAATATGATAATGAGAAGCAGAATATGTAAAAGTTAGTACTATGATAAGAGATAGAGTTTTGTGTTAGTTTTCATATGAGCAGAACAATGTATATCATTCTGAGTTTATGAATAAAAGTTGATGAAGTTTTGAGTTCAATTCTTACATAGCTAGTTGATGCTTGCTAAGGGGTCCCACTTAGTAAGTATTTATAGTTAGTTAGTTGTTTATCTTCTATTGATCATAAGTTAGATTTCATTCTAGAATGTTTCTGTGCAAACTCAGTCTTATATTGTTCCTGCAGCATTGGGAATCCATCCCTATGTTTGTTCCTACAGCATAAGGCTAGCTCATAGTTTGTTTCTTAAGTAATAGTTGTCATGATGTCTGCTTTGATTAAGTTATTCTTAAGTTAGAAAGATTTATGTTACATTCCTGTAGCATAAGTAGAATTTCTTTCATGCATTTATTTACGGTAAATCTTGACTGAAATTGGTTCTTAGTGCACATACAGTGCCGCTCCATTTCAAGTATACGTTCTTTGGTTTGAAAAAGTAAATGAATGGCCATAAGAAGATGTTAGTCACCTACTGGAATGTCCAATTTCTAGGTTGGAATTTTCCATGACTTTTATATCCTTTTGTGGGTGTGACCAACATTCATCAAAACATGCACATCCTTGGCCCATTCACATGGTGACAAGTGACTCCTTCCTATTGGTTGGGTTTTTATCTCAAATTCATCCCTTTTTCCTCTTCTCTTATCAAATTCTTGTATAAATGGAGAGGCTATCCTTCATTTCATCGTCCACAATCTACAACTTCATGCAAAGTTACTCTCTTCACATTGAGAGCTAATTTTGTCCATTGTCATAGCATTGCATCTTCATCATTGGCTTGTCAAGGGTTGGGAAAGGGCCACTTTTCATATCAAAGTGGCATCAGTCCACTATGGAATAGGTATTCAATATGTATTTCATGCTCTCAATTAGTTTACTTTGCTATTTTGTTTGCAATATTAGACATGTTGAATTATTTCATAGGAACACCACTCTATTTTCTTGCTATAAACTAACATCATCATGATATATGAGATAGAGTTTTAGCTTGCAAATTTATGGTGTTACATTTTCAATAACTATTGTCCATTTTTGTTTGTTCTATTATATTTTTTTGTCATGGCAAGCATGCCAAATGGTTGGGAGGTTGTAAAGAGCATATCAAATTGCAAGACGACATTTCAGGTAAAGTTTCATGAATTTACTTTGGTTCTGACTTGGTAGCCATTGTGTTCATTTATAATGTTCGTTTTTCTTTCTCATTGTAAACTTACATTTACAATTTACAATTAGATTAATTTCCAAGTGTAGGTGTTGAAAATTTTATAATTTCAAATAGATTAGTTTATGGATATGTTGCATATAGATGTATATATACGCATACATATACTTAGTTGTGTATAATATGTATGTAAGTATGTATGTATGTATACATAACTAAGGAGGTTGTAAAGAGCATATGAAATTACAAGATAGAAATTCAGGTAAAGTCTTTCAGGACATTACTTTAGCTGTGACCTATTAGACATTGTGTTCATTTATGATATTCATTTTTCTTATTCATTGTAAACTTACACTTACAATTTACAATTAGATTGATTTCCACTTACACTTAAACTTACAATTTATGGAAATGTTGCATATAGATGTATAGTTATATATATGCATGCATATACTTAGTTGTATATACATATATATATACACACAACTATGTATATGCATACATATACATAATTTTTTGAATTTCAATTACATACATTTCTTAATGTACATTTAAATTTTCAACAATGTTAGTTAGATGAATACAAAAAACACATCCAAAAAATGATAGATGAATACAACCAACACAAAATCAATTTCAAATCACAAAAATCATAAATCATTAACTTGTACAGCTCCCAAAACATGCCTAGGCTTAAATTAAATTTATTATAGCATAAAAATGATTGAGACAAAGTTGGAAAGAAGACAAGGATTCTTCAGTTTTACAAAAAACACACTAGCACACATCAAAGTAGCAAAGTTCATAATAGACTAGCACTTAGTTTTACAAAAGTACACACTAGTATCGTTTGGCTATCCAATACAACAAACTAGTATCCTTTGGTTGTCCAATACAATAGACTAACATTCAGTTTTATGAAAAACACACTAGCACACATCGAGGTCAAAAATTTCGCAACAAAAAATTCTAATTAGATATCCATAGATCTAACTAAGAAGTGGTGTGTTCTTGGGATCAATTGACTCTGCATCAACTATAGTAGATGTTAAGGATTGTAGATTGTTTTGTATGGCACTTTCTATAGAAGCAAGAAATGCCTAATTTGCCTCTAGAATAAGCTATAACTATTGAGAGCAGCCTTCAGAAGACCTGTTTTGTAGCCTACTAATAGCAACAAACACTAGAGAAAAAATGTTAATCATGTCCCTTAAAATTAGATGTTGAGTTGGAAGAGGAGTTGTAAGAGTATTCTTATTTCTATTTCTTTTTGTTCTTTCTCCCTGCTTTTGGTTTTCCTTCAACTACTAGGTAATCTTTGATTGCTCCCTTTCAAACTCCTTTTGATGTCACTTCCTCAACTTCTCCTCTGCAATTTTCTTTTTTTTGCAGCACTCTCCGATCTCTTTTCCTCCCTCTATGCTAGGATTACTTCTCTTTCTACCTTATTTTCAGCCATTTTCTCCCTTTTGTTGTCTACAATTCTTGGTTTCTTTGTTTATGTGCCTCTTGTTCATTCAATGAATTGAAAAAATCATCTGATGTCAACATTTGAGATTTCTTACTTAAGTGTAACACCCCATTGTGACCTTTATTAGATGATTGGTGCACCCTTTGCATTGGGAGTTGCAAAAAAAAAAAGTCCTACCTATTGTTTGTTGGTCATCGACTTGTGTGCATGGCACATAGTTAGCTTCTTCGTTGCTTGAGTCATTACCTTCCACTCCATCTATTTCATCATTTTTAGCCTCCTAATTTCTCCTAGTTGTGAAGTAATGGATGACCTCTTCAGGATCAACATGTGGTGGTGATATCATGGACAACCCTTCATCCCCTTGAGTGAAATTCATATGCACCCCTAGGTTTAAAGTTGCATCTTGAAATTCATATGGTAGTTGAGACTTTCTTCATTTCAACTGTCTGATTACATGTTTGAACTATTGGTTCTTCAATTTTTGCTCCCTCAATGTTTTATGTGCAATATCCTTCTTTGTTAGTTGGATTTTGAGGATTGCTTGTAGAAAAAGGTTTCCACAAATTGTCCAATGTGTTTGTCATTCCAACCTGCTATCCTCAAACAACTCTCCTCTACCATGAACTGTTCCTCATCATCAGCTATACCACCTTCTATTTTTTCTCCCAATGTGGTTCCTTCCTCTTCAACCACAAAAGATTGGATTGGCCCATATCTAAGTCAAGTGCATGTCGATCTAATGGCCAAATTCCCATTCTTCTAAAACCACTTGTAATGTTATTACGAGTCAAATCTTGTGTAAAAACTTTGTTGGCAAGTGTTGCCAACTCTTCCCTTTCAATGTCAAATTGGGGATGTGTAGAGAGCCATATACTCTTATGCTATTTGAAGTGGTTCTTAAATGGTGACAATACATTGACATCAAGGGGTTGCAATTTGTGGCTGCAATGTGTTGGAAGTGTGAGAAAATCTATTCCCATAGTCTTTGCTTCTTCGATCATTTTGAATGCCACATGGCTACCATGATTGTTAAAGATGAGATGTAGTGCCCCCGTACTTGTCCCTCTCTTGAGGTATGATTAATATTAATTGGGTGGTTTGGATTTAAAATGAGTTAATTAGGTTGTCTAATTAAATGAACGATGTTGATAATCAAGTGATTAAATTATAACATGTTTCTACAATTAAATATAATAATAATTATTGTTTAATGATTGAATTTAATTAATAAATTAAAAAATAAGAATATATTAAAGAAAATAAAATATTAAAAAAATAATCAGGGTGAAAGAAAAGCAAAATAAAAGAATAGAAAGGTTTTCATACAAGCACATGCACAACCTTGAAGAGATCGTGAGAAAGGAAAACTGAATAAGTTATTGGAGTTTTTGAGTTTTAATTGGATTTTTGTTTTCAAGAATAAGATAGTTTTCTATTTTGGAATGGAGGATTGACTTTGGGGGAGTCACTCTGTTCAAATAATGGTTTCGGGAGGCATTCAGGAGAAGGACGGATATTTCAGTCAGGGAATTACACATTTGCATGCGTATGACAAATGCGGTTACATCAACTGTAATCTGGGGAGAAAGAAAGTGGGGATCTATTCTTTGATCTATGGTATGGTCGATTAAAAAGAACATGATTTTTCTAAGAAGGAGACATCCCAGAAAGGGAGATCTTTACTGTTCATCATTTTCTATTCAGTTCTCTGCAGTAAAGGAGGTATGGACTCGATGTGTTTTAAAATCTCTGCCTCCTTTGGTTTTTGAATAAAGTGAAATACTTTTGGTATTTATTGTGTTATGTGATTCTTTCTGCAACATGTTGATTGTTCGATGCTTATATTTTAACGATTGAGGAAACTACACGATGTCTATTTTCTGGTGGATACATGTTAGCTGTCTATCGTGTTGTAATCTTCTCTTGCACCTCTCTTGGCTATGCATTAGACAAGTTTCATTTAGATTTTTTTGATTTATTGTTAAGTATTAATGAATGGGCATAAGACGCCTTTTTAGTTACATCGACTGTACCATACGAGTAGAATTGGTGTATGTTTATAGCAAATTTCTCCCCTCTATTTGCATCGATTGACCCCTGTTTATAGAGTTTCTTTCTTCTGGCGGTTCGATTGCAATCTGGATGCTTCCATTTTTAAATCTGATGCATATATTCTGTCGTAGGGTTCGCTGCTAATACTTGTGTCTTGGGCCGATGCTTTCATTAAGTTGAGATCTGCCACTTTCTCTTTCTCGCATGTGCATAGTTCACTCTAGGTTTCATACTATGGCTATGCTTTATAACTTGGGTGCAATATACATTGAGCCTGTGTTTCTGATAATCGATGGGAAGGGTTAATTTTGATTTTTATGTAGCTTGGACAGGTGTCTCCATTCCCAAGAAGTACTTATTTAATTATTTAATTATTTTCTAGAGACTTCCAGAAAGGGCTGAGTTGTCTAGATAATTATGTAATTAAATAAATTGATTTCCCTAGAGACTTCTAGAATCCAGTTAGTTAAGTTTTTTTCTAGAGTCTATTTAATCTTAGCCATTGATTGAGATTAAATCATGGCCATTGGTTTTCCAATGAGAAAAGTATAAAAGGGGATCAATGGGCATTTGGAGAACACACAAGTATAGAGTTGAGAAAGACTTGCAGTGATAGCAAGTAAATTTGCAGTGAGAGCAAATAGTCTTGCAGTGTTAGCAAGGGCGCAGTGATAGCGTTGGGGATAGCAGATGTGGAATTTCAGCAGGAGAAATTGAGGGAAGAATTTTCGGAGAAGGATATTGCCGGAGCTCTGCCAGTAAGAGGCAAGCAATTTTTGTATTCCTTAATTTGCTGAAGTTTAATATAATTCCTCATCTGCAGTAGTGGTTTTCCCTTCGGGGTTTTTCCACGGACAATTTGTCCAAAAATATTGTGTTCATTATTGTGAATGTTTTCTCCTCTATTCCTGTGAGTTTTTATTGGTGAAGTTGCAGTTGTGTTATTTTTCAATATTTTGAGAATTAATTTTTCAGAGTCAAATAATCTATGTATTAGGTAGGAGATTAATAATGAGTAACTGCAATAGAATTTTCACTTGGTATCAGAGCTGATCTAAGGGCAGATTAGGCTCAACACAGGAAGGAAAGATCCTACCTCTTCAGAATTATTATTATTTGTTTTCTTTTATCTTTTGAGATGGCCTCAGCAGGTTTAAGAGATCAGGACAGATTGGATGGAGCCTTAAATTTTGGTGTCTGGAAAGCCAGAATTTCTTTGTTGCTGGAAGAGAATGGGATCAAGGAATATGTGACTAGTGTTGTACCTGTACCTACAGATCCATCACAGCTCTTAGCATATAAGAAGGAAGATGCCAAGGCGAGGAGGATGATTCTTGATGGTGTCAAGGATCATATTGTTCCACATGTCACAGAGTTAGATACAGCGAAGAAGATGTGGGATGCCATTCTGAATCTGTACCAGAATGCTACCACTAACCAGAAGCTGATTCTTAGAGAAAAGTTGAGGAATACTTGGATGAACAAGGGAGAGGACGTGACAAGTTACCTCACCAGACTCAGACTTGTCAAGGATGAGTTGGTTGCTGTTGGAGATAATCTAGGTGATGATGAGCTAGTGCGGATAGCCCTAAATGGGTTTACTAAGCAGTGGGATGTCTTTGTTCAAGTTATTAATGGACGAGACACCTTGCCGAGTTGGGATCGAATTTGGAGTGACTTCACTCAGGAGGAGCTTAGACTAAGTCTTGTCAGTAGGACCAGTAGCAAGAGTCAGCAAAGTGAGGCGGAACAGGAGAACATTGCCCTTGCAGGAAAAGGGAAAGCAAAGAAGGGGTCAAGCAAAGGATCAAATTCACAAGGTGAGAAGAAGAAGAAGGATTTATCCAAAGTAAAGTGCTATGGCTGTCACGAGTTTGGCCACTATGTCAGTGATTGCCCGCAAAGGAAGAAAGGCAAGAAGTAGACGACAACTTCAGCAAGTGCAGATGAGCTCTCTAGTAGAATGGAGGATGAGTTCGCTCTCATAGCTTGTATGGCTAGCTCAACCTCACAGGGTGTTTGGTATATAGATAGTGGGGCGTCATTTCATATGACAGGAGTTAGAGAGTACTTCTCCAGCTATAAGGAGGAGGACATCAAAATGCAGATCTCTATGGGGAACATGTCCAAACTCAATCCAGTTGGGAAAGGGACTGTTCTATTTCAGAGGGAGAATGGTAAGCGGATTCCCATTCATGATGTGTTGCATGTGCCAGGCTTGGGTATGAATTTGATTTCCATATCTGTCCTTCAAGATAAAGGTTACAATGTACTCTTTAGAGGGGCAAGTGTGTTAATCAAGCACAAGGATTGGAAATCGCCCATAGCTATTAGAGTTAGGAGCGGCCGACTTTACAGGTTGCAGTTTGATACTCATAAGGCACTGATGAGCAACAGTAATTCTAGAGATCAAGGAGAGCTATGGCATAGGAGGATGGGCCATATACATCATGGAGCACTTAAAATGCTTCATGAGGCTGTGACAGGTGTTCCTGAGGTGAGCATAGAGCATGATGGTGTATGTAAGGGATGTGTGTTGGGGAAGTTTGCGAAACCAACTTTTCCAAGGAGTGACACTAGATCCAAGGGTGTTCTTGATCTAGTACATTCAGACATATGTGGACCAATGTCGATGAAGTCTCTCAGAGGATATGAGTACTTTGTTACTTTTATTGATGATTTCTCCAGGAAGACCTGGATATACTTCTTGAAGACCAAGGATGAGGTTTTCAGTCGCCTTCCAAGAGTTCAAAGCTCTTGTGGAGAATTCAACAAGGAGGAAGATAAAGGTTCTTGATTAGGAGACAATGGTGGCCAGTACAAAGGGAAAGAGTTCCAGGAGTTCTGTACTGTGGAAGGAATCAAGAGAGAGTGGACTATTCCTTACAACCCACAACAAAATGGGGTTGCTGAGAGGAAGAATCGGTCTATATCAGAGGCGGCAAGGGCTATGTTGTATGACCAGGATATGCCACGTTACTTATGGGCAGAGGCATGCAGTACAGCAGTGTACATACAAAACAGGGTTCCACATAAGGTATTGGGCAAGATGACACCAGAGGAGGCGTTCTTAGGGAAGAAGCCAGATGTCAGCCACTTCAGGATATTTGGGAGTTTGGCATATTGTCACATTCCAGGGCGACATGTTCCAAGTTAGATCAGACTGCAGAGAGGGGTACTTTGTGGGGTACAGTGAAACCTCAAAGGCATATCGGATATTTATTCCAGGGACCAGAGGACTATAGTTAGGCGTGATGTCAAGTTCATGGAGGACAAGGCATTTAGGAGGTCCAGAGATTTTCCAGCAGATGATCAGAGTGAGCAGTTAGTGGAAGCTCCAAGGATCGTTCAACCAGAGCAAGGACAACGAAGCTCGAGTACAGTTACTAGTACATGCACAAGCTCAGGTGCTGAGAATTCATAGAGTATGAAGTAGCAGATGTAGCAGATCCAAGAGATGCATCAGGGTGATATGGAGGTTGATACTTCATCCTCTACAGTTGGTAGCAAGAATCAACAGTCACAAAGGGATACTCAGGAGTTTGTGGGAGCTCCTAGGATGAGTAGTAGACAGCGGAGACAACCAGCCAGGTATGATGACTATATGGCATTAGTTAGTCAGTTGGTAGATAGTGAACCTTCTAGCTATCAAGAGGCTGCATAGCAGCAAGTGTGGCAAGATGTAATGGTTGAGGAGTATACCTCAATAGTGCAGAATGATGTGTGGGAGGTTGTGACTAGACCAACAGATAGGGCAGTAGTTGGATCACGCTGGATCTATAAGATCAAGCACGGTGCAGATGGTAGCATCAAGAAATACAAGGCAAGGTTTGTGGCCAAGGGGTTCTCTCAGAAGGAGGGAATTGACTATGAGGAGACATTTGCTCTAGTGGCCAGGTATACTTCTATACGAGTCGTGATCTCTCTTGCAGCACAGATGGGATGGTAGATCTATCAGATGGATGTCAAGACGGCGTTTCTTAATGGTGAATTGAAAGAGGAGGTATACATAGAACAACTAGAGGGCTTTGTGGCACACAGCAGTACAACCCACATGTGTAGATTGAAGAGAGCTTTGTACAGACTCAAGCAGGCTCCTAGGGCGTGGTATGAGCGCATTGATAGATACTTGCAGGGAATGGGCTTTGTGAAGAGTGAAGTGGATGCTAACCTCTACTACTTGGTGGTTGGGGGTGAGGTTCTCATTCTTATTCTTTATGTGGATGACTTGTTTTTAACAGGTTCACTAGGGCTCATAGAGGAAAGCAAGAGGGACCTTGCAGCAGAGTTCGAGATGAAGGATTTGGGGCTTATGCACTACTTTCTAGGCATGGAGGTATGGCAGACAGATGGAGAGATTTTCCTTGGACAAGGGAAATACTGCATCGAAATCTTGAGGAGGTTCGAGATGGAAGATTGCAGAGCCATGTCTACTCCTATGATCATGAATTGGAAGAAGGTAGAGACATCCAGGGAGAAGGATGTAGACCCCACCTTATACAGGCAGTTGATTGGGTCTCTCATGTATTTGGTCAACACCAGGCCAGATATATCCTTTGCAGTAAACTCTCTTAGTCAGTTCATGGTCGAGCCGAAGAGAGTGCATTGGACAGTGGCAAAGCATGTGTTGCGGTATTTGTGTTGTACAATCGAGTATGGAATCAAATATACTCGAGGTGATGGTATCAGGTTGATAGGCTATATTGACACAGATTGGGCAGGTAGTACAACAGACAGGAAAAGCACTTCAGGGTGTTGCTTTAGCTTGGGATCAGGAGTTGTCTCTTGGTACAGCAGGAAGCAGAAGTCTGTGGCTTTGAGTTCTGCAGAGGCAGAATACATAGCAGCTAGCATGGCGACGTGTGAGGCAATATGGCTTCGGAAGTTGCTAGTGGCCTTGTTTGGTCAGAGGGTTGAGACTACAGTGATACACTGCGACACTCAGAGTTGCATCAAGTTGTCTGAGAATCCGGTGTTTCATGATAGGTCTAAGCATATAGACATCAGATATCATTTCATCAGAGATTGTGTACAGCGCGGGATTGTTCAGCTACAGTATATACCTATAGATCAACAGGTAGCAGACATTTTGACTAAGGCATTGGGGAAGGCAAAATTCATCTTCTTCAGAGATAGGTTGGGTGTCATGCAGAACACCTTCCTCGCTAAGAGGGAGTGTTGATTTTTATGTAGCTTGGACAGGTGTCTCCATTCCCAAGAAGTGCTTATTTAATTATTTAATTATTTTCTAGAGACTTCCAGAAAGGGCTGAGTTGTCTAGATAATTATGTAATTAAATAAATTGATTTCCCTAGAGACTTCTAGAATCCAGTAAGTTAAGTTTTTTTTTAGAGTCTATTTAATCTTAGCCATTGATTGAGATTAAATCATGGCCATTGGTTTTCCAATAATAAAAGTATAAAAGGGGATCAATGGGCATTTGGAGAACACACAAGTATAGAGTTGAGAAAGACTTGCAGTGATAGCAAGTAAATTTGTAGTGAGAGCAAATAGTCTTGCAGTGTTAGCAAGGGCGCAGTGATAGCGTTGGGGATAGCAGCTGTGGAATTTCAGTAGGAGAAATTGAGGGAAGAATTTTCAGAGAAGGATATTGCCGGAGCTCTGCCAATAAGAGGCAAGCAGTTTTTGTATTCCTTAATTTGTTGAAGTTTAATATAATTCCTCATCTGTAGTAGTGGTTTTCCCTTCGGGGTTTTTCCACGGACAATTTTTCCAAAAATATTATGTTCATTATTGTGAATGTTTTCTCCTCTATTCCTGTGAGTTTTTATTGGTGAAGTTGCAGTTGTGTTATTTTTCGATATTTGCTGAGAATTAATTTTTCAGAGTCAAATAATCTATGTATTAGATAGGAGATTAATAATCAGTAACTGCAATAGAATATTCACTGTTAATGCTTATGGAACGATTGCATGTGTATACCTTCATTTTTGTCTGGCGTGGTTTCTCCCCTATTGCTGGATGTCTTCTCTTTATTGTTACCCGACGTGGTTCTCATATTGCATCTTCTCCATGCCTCACCCTACATCCGTTTCTTCCCATCAACTAGCATCTCTTTGATGGTAGCGAGATTCTCTAACTTTAATATTTTGAGAGCTTCATTTCTAAATTGGTTTGGTGTGTACCCTGCAGTAACGGTATTCCATGCTTGCATCTAAGATTCTCCTGTTATTTGCATTCTTGAAAATTTTTGTAGCTTTTTCTTCCAACCCTCATATGCACCCTATTGGCAGACCATCTCATGAGATGATAATCTTGGATAATGGTTGTTTAGTTAACGTTTTATTCACTTCATTAGCATGGTTGTTACCTTTGCATCTTCCTTATAGCGCAGTTGTTTTCATGCTTCCAGTATATTTGTCATCCAATGTTGTGTTATTGTGATTGTTTGTTATATTATTATTATTCTGGTTATAATCTTTCATAATGGAACAAGTGTGGTCATACGTTTAGGCTGGTTAGATATTGTAATACTGCCTCATTAAGTGTAAATAGCCATTAGTATATGTATTGATTGGGATGCAGTGTCAATGGTCAGAATACGATATTGCTATCTTGTAGAATTTGGTAACTACTTACCTAGTGGGTATTGCTTTGTTTTTAATTCCAACTAATTAGACTATCTATAATTTAAATGAGTATTCCTTTTGGAAGAATAGATAAATGAACACTCTCTCTCTTTATATATATATATATTCTATCTTATTCATGCTAGTGAATTAAGGGGTAAAGCGTCGAGGTAGAATGTTAGTTAGGAAAACAAATTCTGACTATATAAAGTTAATCAAGAATGACAATGTGTAAATAGAAGGTTAAATACTAGCTTATCTATCTTAATATATTAATCTATATATTATACGTTGAGAGATTTCATTTTCGAGGCATATTTTTTCTTTTTTGCTTTTTTTTAATATAAAAATATGCCTCAAAAATGAAATCTCTCGGCCTATAATAAATAAATTAATATATTTAGGGTTATGATTAGAGTTAGCATTTAGGATTAGGGTTTATATCATGGTTAGGGTTAGCATTAGGGTTAGTGTTTGGTTTAGATTTATTATTATGATTAGGGTTAGGGTTTTGTGTTAAGGTTCAGTTTATGGTCATAGTTAGTGTGAGAATTATGTTAGGGTTAGGGGTAGAATTATGGTTAGGGTTAGGGTTTGGATTATAATTATAATAGGTTTTAGGTTTCATAGTTGGACCATAACCCTAAGTGAGTTGTAACTTTGATTGTACTCCTATTTGAAGCCCAACTATAACTGGAACCCCAAGGTTTATAATAAAACCTAACCCTAATTGAACCCTTACACTAACTATAATGGATGCCTAACCTTAATTGAATGCTAATGTACACTAACCCTAATTAAATCCTAACCCAAATTGCACTCTAACCATAATTAAACATTGATTACATGCTAACCCTAATTGAACACTAAATCTAATCCTATCTCTAACACTAATTAAACTCTAATTCTAATTGTGACTTTGATTGATGCCTAACCCTATTTGAACCCTAACCCTAATTCAATCTTAATTAAACCCTAATTGTAACCCTAATTGAACATTATTTAACCCCTAATTACACCCCAATTATAGTAATCTTGATCATAACGTTATTTGAACCCCCATTGTAACCCTAAGCCCAAGCTTAATCATAGAATAGTAACCCAAAACATAACCCTAATTGAATCCTAAACCTAATTTAGCCCTAACCCTATCCCTAACCCAAAATATACCCAGCCCTAATTAAACCCTAACTAAAGTCTTGAACCCTAACCCTAATTTTATCATAACCCTAGGTAATTGAGTTATAACTTTGAACCCTAACTCTAATTGAATCCTAACATTTATCAAAATAAACTCTAATTGTTCACATTAACCCTTTTCTAACCCTAATCAAGCATAATTGAATACTAGTTGTAACCATAATTGAATCTTAATTAAACCCTAATTATAACATAACCCTAATAGTTACCCTACTTGAACATTAATTAACCCTAATGGAACCATAATCTTGACTTTGACATTATGTGAACAATAACTTTAATTGAACCCTAACCCTAATTAAACCTTATTAACTCTATTTGTAATGTAATCCTTATTGAATATAACCCTAATTCAACCCTAAGCTTTGTAGTACAACCCTAGAAATAGCTCTAATCCTAATTGAACACTAATTAAACACTAAACCTTAACCCTAACCCTAACCTTCATTGAACACTAACCCTAACTCTAACCTCAAATGTAATCCCAATTCAACCCTTAGTCTAAGTCTAACCCTAATCATACCCTATCCATAACCTTAATAGTAACCTTAATTAAACTATATAGCTAATCCTAATTGATCATAAATTGAATTCTAAACTTAATCAAACCATAATCCCAATTGAACGCTAACCCAACTTGGGCCCTAATCGCAATTGTAAGCTAATCCTAACCTTAACCATAATTGTAACTTTGATTAGAATTATTTTTAGTGTTATAATTTTATATAGATCTATATAGTTAGGTTATGGTTAAGGTTAGAGTTACAATTACTGTTAGAGTTAGGGTTAAGGTTAGGATTAGAATTAGGGTTAGATGTAGGGTTATTGTTAATATCAATGTAAATTTTAGAAATAGGGTTAGGGTCACAGTTAAGAGTTAAGAGTTACAATAGGCCACTAAATCCAACCAAGGAAAAGTATTATTTATGATATTATTAAAAATCAATATTATAGTTGGTTGAATAGATGGATGCTCTATTATATCTTTGCATTTAGGTTTATATTTAAAAAATGTTTAACTCATTGAATGGATTCAAGATCCATTAAAAAGAGCATCAATAGGTTAATACAAATGAAATTAATAATATATATCTATTTATATAACATCTAAAATATGTAATTTTCTTATAATTTAATTGTAACCCTAACCCTAACCTTAAAGTTAACACTAATTCTAACTCTAAATCTTACCCCAATGCTAATTCTAACCCTATAACTAACTCTAATTGTAACTCTTAACTATAATTCATATTAAATTTTAATCCTAACCTAATTGAATCATAACCCTAACCCTAATTAAACCCTAACCATAATCCTCTTTGTATCACAAACTTAACCTTAACCCTAACTTTAACCCTTACCATAATTGAACTATAACTATAATTGAACCATAACCCTAATCTTAATTATTACCCTAATTAAACCTCATCCTTAATTAAACCCTAACTCTAATTGAACTCAAACCCTAATTCAGCTTGAATCCTAATCCTAACCTTAAATGAACTATAATTGAGCCCTAACCCTAACATAACCTTAATCATAACCCTAATTGGATCTAAACCCTAAAACTAACCCTAATTAAACCCTAACCCTAACCATGAACCTAAACTTTATTCTAGAACCTTGACCTTTTGAGCCATAATTAAGCACTAACCTTAATCATAGTCATATGTCTAACCCTAATTGAATCTTAACTCTTATTGTAATTATAACACTAACCCTAATCCTAGTTGAATTATAACCCCTATCCTAACACAAAAATTTATCCTAGAACCCAAACCCTAATTAAACATCAATTGAACCTAACCCTAATTGAATCTTAACCCTTATTAAACACTAACCCTAATAGTAATTAATACCCAACCCTAACCCTTACTCTAACATTAACCCTAATCTTAACTTATAACTCCTAACTCTAACCTTAATATAAATATAACCCTAACACTAATTTATAACTCCTAACCCTAACCCTAATAGATACCTAACCGTAATTGAACATAAATTATAGCCTTAGGATCTATCTTAGAATCCTAACCCTAACCATAACCCTCATCTTGTTGAAATTCAACCCTAATTGAACCTAAACACTAATCCTAAATTTATGTCTAACTGTAACTCTATTTGAACCTAAACACTAACCCTAACCTAAGTCTAACTATAACCATAATTAAACCCTAAACTTAAGCGTAAATGAACCCTAACTATAACCTTAATTTAACCCTAATTATAGTTAAATATTAATCCTAACCTTAGTTAAACCCTAACCCTAATTGAATATAAACCCTATCATTATCCCTAATTAATTCCTAATTGAATCTTAACCCTTACCATAATTGTAACCCTAACCCTAATCCTAATTGAATTCTAACCCCAATCCTAACTCTTACCTCAAAATTTATCCTAGAACCCTTAACCTAATTAAACATCAATTGAACCCTAACCCACCCTAATTGAATCTTAGTCCTAATTAAATCCTAACCTACATTGATTAATCATCTAACACTAACCCTAACCCTTACACAAACCCTAACACTAATCTTAATTTGTAACTCATAACTCTAACCCTAACTCTAACCCTAATTGAATGAAAACCCTTTAACCCTAGGATTTATATTAAAACCCTAACCCTAACCCTATTAATATTCAACCTTAATTAAGTTTGATCCCTAACTCTAAGCCTAACTTATTTAACCTTAACCCTAATTGAACACTAACCCTAATTAAATCCAAAACATAATCGAAACCTTAATTGAACCCTATCCCTAATGCTAAACCCAAGCTTTATTTTAGAACCCTAACCCTAACTAAACCTCAACCTAACTTTAATCCTAGTTATCACCCTAATTGAACTCTAATTGAATCCTAATTGAATCTTAATCCTAATTGATCCCTAATC
Organism: Sequoia sempervirens; assembly: GCA_007258455.2. Taxonomy (NCBI): domain Eukaryota; kingdom Viridiplantae; phylum Streptophyta; class Pinopsida; order Cupressales; family Cupressaceae; genus Sequoia; species Sequoia sempervirens. Next base: position 26,752 of record VDFB02279540.1, on the reverse strand, counting down.
CTAATTAATCCTTAACCCTAACTCTAATTGTCATCCTACTCTATCTTCAATCACCTAAACCCTCCAATCTCTCCCTCCATCTCTATCTCTCACTCATTCACACTATCTCTCCCTCCATCTCTCCTACTCTCTCTATATCCCTCTCTACCTCTCTCTATTCATCACTTCCTATATCTTTATCTTGCTCTCTCCAACTCCTCTTTCATTGTCTCCCTGTTTTTGTCTCTATTTATCCCTTTCCCTCTTTGTCTCTCCTTCTATCCCTCCCTCTATATTTATTGCTTTGTCTTTGTCTTTGACTCTCTATATCTCACTCCCTCCATCTTTCCCAAGTTGTATCTATCTCTCCATCTCTCCTTTATATCCCTATCTCTCCCTATTTCTATCTCTATCTCACCCTCTTGCCCCCTTTCTCCGTATCACTCCTTTCTATTTCTTTATACTTCTCTCTCCTATCTCTATCTTAGTTTCTTAAAACTACTTTGTGGTGTTAAGTTGGATTTTTAAGGGATTTTCAAAATCCATCTATATCCACATTCATGACAAATTAAAATTTAAATAAGATTTTATCATTACTTAATAATTGTTTCTATATTATCCTCTTTGGATCTATAATAATTTGATCTGGGAAAGAATTGTACAAATTCATTTTGATACTAATTATTGAATAAATAAATATAATATGAATTTTAACTTATCCTCATGACAGGTTATGTTTTCTACAATATTTTGTGAATATGAACCATCCTAAATAAAACTAACACTAAAAACACTCTTTATAAATTTAAAGGAAGGTAGGGGAGAAGCCCATAGTGGAGCGGGGTCCAATAGTGGGGATAGAAGTAGTCCTTAGTGGGCCCCATTGTGAAGCACCTTAATATCCATTTACAAAACACCTTTTATCCATAAAGTACATAAACTGAAAAATCATGTGATGCCACATTAGCACACCAATAAAACATGACTTAGTGCACCACTATTGGTCTCACTTTTTTTTGGTCCTTTTTGGATACCTCAATGAAAAGCATGTTGATGTGGCCCTAAAATGAAATATAGAAGCATTTGAGTTTTCAAATAAACTATTGTACAAAATTGGGAGTGACTTGAAATTTCCACATAAGATTTTGAGAAACGTGAAGTTAGGGTGCTCCACTATGGGCCCCTCTCCCCTATACCCAATAATTCATGAATAACAATCTTTTGAGTAGTCATGATTCACCCTATAAAATGCAATATTTATCTTGTTTTGATGCATAAATAACCATAAAATCCTCTTTGAATCATAGGTTTCCATAAATATGGACAATTTATGATTTCTTCAGATCTAAGGTTTTAGAGTTTTTTACCTTGTAATAAGGCTAAGAAGCAAGAGATAATGGCACACTCCTTAAGAAATCATATGTTGTCTTCCATTTTTGTAAGAAAGAAGGTGGATTTTAGGAGTTTCTGCATTATTACGAAGAAACTATTTTCTTAAATTCTCATCAAGAGATTCGAGAAATCGAAACCTACTAATTTTGTACCATGCTAGATGAATATTTTTAGTTTTCAACTTAAATATTTTGGTAGATCTTATGAAAATTCAATGCTAAAGCTCTATAAAATTGATGTGTGAGAGCTTATGGATAACCTGCAGAGTCTAGACAAAAATAACGCCCTTTCCAAAAATATGAAGAATTATTCATTAATTGAAAAAATATTTAGTCAATGGTAAATGATTGTTATACATATTTATAGAGATTCGCTTGTTCATGAGGGATAAATCTTAGAAGACATCATATTCTTGAATTAATAGAAATCCAAAACTCCATTGCAATCCAAATCAAATCTACATATCATTTTCTAGCATTGTAATGGGTGTTGCCCCTACGGAATCAATCCCATTGTGGACAGGACTTGGTGAAGCTCGTCTGATGATATGTACCCATCTTTGTTCTAATCAAAAGCCCTGAATGCCTCCATCAAATTCTCCAACTTGTCTTTTTCTTCATCATCTTGATTGTTGAGGATGGAGTGATATAAATGAACAAATTCTATCTTTGAACTATTCTAACTTTTGCATGCAAATAAACTCAAGCTCTGATTCGATAAACATTCTAAATCTCATCTTATCTCCAATGATTAAGTATATCTCCCAACAAAATCACAATGACGTCTGTAATGGGAAAGTTATTGAAGCCAAAATCACAACATCAGAAAATTGTGAGTTATGTCTTTATTATAGGAAAAATAATTGTGAGTAATGTCTTTATTATCAGAGAGTGAGAGGAGCAAGCAAAATAATTTCTACCTTCAATCTTAAGAATGTTGTGAGAGTATGACGTTAAATATTTGGGGTCAAGCGGCTGGGATGTATCTATATACTCATTAACTCAACAGGCATTTTTTCAACACTATGGTACAGATTGTTGACAGAGCCAAAAACCATGGCGGATTCCACTGCAGAGAGTAGTTTGAGGATCGAAGCCATGGGCAAAGTGAGAAAGCTGTAAAGAAGATCAACAAAGTCATATCTAGCCTTGGCATATGTGATACATCCAGTTCTAGAATTAATCAGGACAAGGACAATGATGGCCTCAGAGCTCATGTCTGTACGATATCAACAATATAAGAAAAGGCAACCGAAAAAATGTGTGATTGTAAGGTGAATTGAAATGTATAGATCTTATAAATTAGAAGATTTGGCCAACGTTTGGAAGTTCAAATGTCCAGAAGATAGCGCTACTTGGCAATGAAAAGATGTTAAATAACTTAAATTGTGTTTTGTTTTCTTTTCGAAAATGCCATCGTGAGATCTCATGAGTTAATCATTTCTGTAACCGCCTATTGTTATTTATTCTTCATCGTAGTAATGAAAAATATGAATCAACAATCAACAGGAATATGAACGGTTTCTTTTTCCTAAGACTGTTATTTTTGCTGGCCTCCTATAGGGGTCGTGCTGCCACTGTAGGGTTATGCCTCTCAGCATAATTAAAAGATTGACTTATTTACATTTAGAAACTTGGAAGATTAATTAAATAAATTGAAAATTTTGATGGGAAAAGATCAAGATATCTATATTTCGAAGGTTGAAGAAATTGTTTAAATAAGAGAACTAGTTTAACTCTTTGGTTGATTTCCACAGGCTGACTTCCTACATAGTTTTTCTTGATGGGTGATTTATTAATATATATATATATGTTGATAACATGGTCTTATAAGCTAAATAGATTGTGGAATTAAGATAGAGGACATTTGATTGTAGTGGAATATAGAAGACTATAATTGTATTACTAAGAGAATATTATTGTTTGAAATTAGTTGTTTACATAGATAAGCATAATAGAAAATCAATTATGGAAAGGTTGATATGCTATGTAAGTTAATTAACTAGAATATGACCATTGTAGCCTTTGTTTTAATCATAATTTTTATATTAGGGTTCTATATTTACTTAATGGAGACTCCCTGTTGTAACCATGGATTAGCTTTTATCTCTCCCTTTCATGCTTAATTAATGGAAAAGGTTATTGAAGTAGGATTTAATGGAGAACTTTCATTAGGAGTTAGATCTAGACTTGTGTTGGAACTCATTCTTCTTGGTTGAGTTTTACCATGTTATTGTACTAATCCCGTTTATGTGGGAAGTACCATTGTATTGATGTAATCCTTGAATTATCTGATTTTGTATCATAATTGTAGACACATGAAATTATCATTATGCACTTAGTTCATATTCATCTGCTCATTCAATAAATCAAACTCATGAAATCCATTCACTAGGTAAATCAGGTCTTTAATTCATTCCTAAGGTTATCCATTTAAATTAAATAAATCAACTTTGTTTAATTTAAGTCTCACATCAACCTTTTAATTAAATAAACCAAACTTTATTTAATTGAAATCCAAATGCATATTTCATCCCTTTTTTATTTAAATAAATCAAAATATCTAAGTCAAATAGGTCAAAGCATCTAATCATCATCTAGGTTAATCTAATCCCGATTAATCTAATCTAACCACCCATCACATCCTCTAGATTTTCCCACTTGCACCCATAAATCATTTTAATTCATTTATAAAATCAACATTTTCCATCAACATGGCATCCTTGAGGAATACTCCCTCAAGTTTGAATTCAAAATCAAGTGGACATGTACATCCAAGAAAGCATTTATGAGCTCTTACATGGCTCTTACATGTATCTTGCACGAGTCAAACTCAACATTTAACTCTCAAATTCAAATTTGAATTTCCCCCTCTTTGGCACATTGACCAAAATGTGCTCATTCCTCAACCTATCACAAGTTGACAAGTGGCTTCATCTCATTGGTCCAATCATTAACCCACATTTCTCTCTCATAAGCATTCTTTCAACTTGAGAATATTTAAATAGAGACCATATCCATTTATCAAAGGATCCACAAAATCTCATGCAAAGTCATTCTCTTCAATCGAGAACTGATTTTTCCATCATTTGCAACAACAAGCTTGTCAAGGGTTGGGAAAGGGCTTCTTTCCACATCAAAGAACCACCAATCCACTATGGGATAGATATGTATCTTTCTTTTACACTCTCAATTAGTTTATGTTGTTATCTTGTTTATGAAGCCATGAAGCATTATTTCATAAAAGCATTTAAAAGGTTTGCATATTGTTGTGCATGTTTTGCACACACGCCCCACCGTATGCAGGGACCCCCTTTTTTCTCTCTCGCGACAAGTTGTTTTGCTCTTGTCTTGTTTTGCGTGCCCCATTTCCAAGCCCAAATTGGTCATGTGCCATCAAGTGATCAAATCCCCTACCCAAATTCACATACTTGGGGTATTCAAATCTACGGAGAAATAAAGTCCCCCATCCCCTTTCTGCCTTTTGTCTTGCTTTGGTTGTTTTAGAAATGTATGTGGACCCCTGTTGGTCAGGTTTCCACATTTTTGGCTTTGGGATGTGTTTGGGGTGTTTCAATGAATTGTCAAGGTTTCGTCAAGGTTTCGTTAAGTTTCGACGGTTTCGGAACTTTCCCTCTGAAATTCCCTTCCTCCTTGGCTATTTGGAAACATCCGTGGACCCCCGTCGCTCCCGTTTCCTCATTTTTGACTTTGGGGTCACCCTTTTTTGGATTTGGGATGTGTTTGATGTGCTTAAATGAACTGTCGAGGTTTCGTCAAAGTTTGGTTAAGTTTCAGTGGTTTTAGAGCTTCGTCCCCTTTTTGCTGTTTTGGAACATCCGACGGCTACCTCCTTCTCGGCCTCCAGAGCCCGGCCCCTCCGTGGCCGTTTCTGGGGTTCCGCCTCTCCGTCGCTGTTTTGGAACTTCCGACGACTGCCTCCTTCTCGGCCTCCGGAGACTGACATTTTCCTTAACTTATGTATAAATGCACTTACAACACTTCTTGTTTGCAGGAGTCAAGAAGCCTTCCGTAGGTCTATCGAAGAGGCCCATTGAGGGAGTTGTCCTACCTTTTTCCAGATGATGATGATTTCTAAGGAGCTTTCAGGCCGAATCAGGGTCCGCCAATCCACTGATGCCAATCGTCGACAGACTCATTTGATCAAAGAAAGAACACTGCAAGCACATCAAGCAAAAGACAACTTTCAGGCAGTTTTAGCTACAGTGAAAAGGGAAATCAGCTAAATGACAAAATTGCTACAGTAACTGGCACTAGATGACAAAATAGGGAAAAGACAAGGAATGTATTTTAAATTGCTAGATAATGAGGGGTAGGTGAAACCCTAATGTAATTGAATCTGAGCCACTCATTGTGATTCAATCCTAGCCATTCATTTGGGCTTTGGAAAACTATAAATAGGGGCTTGCCCCTCATTTGTAAGAGTTGGAGAATTGATGTAAAGACATTCTATAGCAATAGAAAGCAACATTGTATGATTTATGGGTGTTCCTTTTGAGTTTGCTCTTTATGTATGCATAGTTCACCTTCCATGTTAGTTTTAGTGTTAGTTTCTTGAATGGGAGTTGTGATGGTGTTTGTTGTTTTAGTATTTGATGGATTTCTAGCTCATGCTTTTTGTGGTTCATTGATGATGAGTCACTTTGCAAAGCTAGTCTGAGCTCATTACTTCATTGTTGCAACTTAGTTCAATTACATGTGCATAATGTGCATGTACAATTTGAAAATCTGTAGTCCTTAGAAGATGGCACTGGTTTTGTGCAACTATAGGTTTCTCTTGGCCAAGCAAAACCCAGTTTAGGAAGCCTATCTACTTTAGTAGCCACCATTGTTACTGTTCATTCGTAGCTTAGGATTAGAATAGCTTTCTTAACCCTTCTCCTTTCGCTATTTTTTTTAATCCTTGGTTAGATTAGGATCCAAAGCATCACCATGAAGCTAAATCAAATGAACTTGATGAGTTTCAGCTTGCTATTTTGAGTGGATAGCCACTGTTCATTCACTTTCAGCACTTTGAAACTACATTTGCAAACCCAACTTCCATTCCTTGTAACTCATCCGTAAGTCCGCCTTGTGATTCCAGCAATCACATCAAACTACTGAGGTATCTAAGCACTGTCATGACCTGACATCCGAGAGACCTTGGGATAGTGTTTTGCAATCTGATTGTGGAAGATTTTCTTTCAAGAGAGGTAGTGCACCTACGCACTGCCTGTGTTGAAAAGTGCATAAAAATACCATCAACAGAACTGGCGCTAGAAGGAGGGCATGAAAAGTTGAGGCTACAAAGTGGAAAGTTGGGAATCAAAAAGAGCACTTTCAAAGAAGAAATCTAAGATAGGAGATCTCTTTAATTCAAAAATCAGAAAATTTTGAAGGAAAACAAGAGCTGAGTCAAAATGGAGCAGCATTTGCAAATCAAAATCACTCAGCTGCATGCAAATTTGAACAAGAGACTGAAGAAGCCATTGGAGCAATTTGCATTGGTGGATAGATGTCGGATCCATAACACTTGCAGGCATAGTGAATTGGGGTTTCTAACATTCTTGGATAGAATTGAGAAGGTCTTGCAGGGAGAAATTCCCTTTTGGGAAATATTCCAGCCCTTGGCCCCCACAGACTCGGAGGAAGAATTGACAACCATAGCAGCCAAGGCATTCAAGGAGTTGATCGAGGAAAATTTGAGCAGCAAGGATGGACCAAGATTGGAGGAAATATTAATGTCTTGTTGGTGCAGATTTCACAATGCACCCCAGTTCGAATTCACTTGCTCGTCATGCACAAAAATCATCGCTCAAGCCAAGGGTTGTTTGGATAAGTTGGAGCAGCCAACTCTCAATGAGGAGAAGTTATCGAATGAGGCAGAAGAGTTGTCAACATCCAGAGGACAGCAAAATAAAAATGAACCAAGAAATTTGACACAAGTTGGTGTTGGGACAGCAAACATGGAAAATGAAAACCAAGAGGGAGGAGTTGAAAGTCTTGGGACAATAATGTGCATTGATGAAAATCTGATTATAACCAGTTTAGAAGACTTTCCCTCCATTGAAGAAGATCAGTCGTCCACTCAAGAAGAGGGATTGGCAGTTGGAGATGAATCAAACGAGTTTGCAGTAGTTTGTGTTAGGGTAGCAAATGAAAATGTTGAAAATCAAGAAGAAGAGGAGGCTGAAAGCCTTGGGGCAGTAGAAGGAGATGGTAAAAGCATAAGCAAAATTAGGTCAAAAGACCTCTCCATCTACAATGATAGCGATCGAGAATTCAAAAATGTAGATTTGGAGGAGTTGGAGCAACCACTTGCCACAGCTTTCTACTATTCACCTTCCTTCCCAAATGACGAAGAGGACTCAATAGAGAAAAGATATGGCCAGCTCATCTCGAGACTAGTGAGGGATTGGACTGAGCTGAAATACCAAGTGGATTTGGAGATATTGCTACTCCCAAATTGGTGCTGACTCCATGATTCATCACACTCAGAGGTCACATGTAAGCTATGCTAAGAGGCCATCAAACAGGTCAAAGAACAAGCAAGGCAACCAAGTACCCGACTTCCTCTACTTGCTACTCAGATCGAAGTAGAAGACCAAGAGCCTAAGTCAAGTGATGGCTCAATTGAAGCTGGACCTCAAGAGGATGTTGGGGCAGCAATAGAAGGACAGCAATATAGTCTCGGACTTCTGAGCGATGAAGTAGATCAAGTGGGAATGTTGTCCACTAGTCATCAAGAAGTTTTTCCTCTTGAAGAGCAGTTATATGCCATGGATAGTGGGCATTTTAGCGAGTCTTTGGAGGGAAATTGTGTAGTAGACTTTGGTCCCCTTAATGAGGTTCCATCAATTGACGATTTCTTTCCATTGGGAGTTGGACTATGGAGGTATGCTCACACCGAGGAAGAGCACATCTCAGAAGATGGTAGTGATGAATGCATACTCCTTGAGCCCTTGAACAATGATGCACTAGAGTTTCCAGATTGGGAGAGGAGCTCCTTCTCTATTTACAGCGATAGTGACCAAGAGGAAGCAAGTGGGCGCCATGAGGAGATACATGAACAACAAAAGCAAGAAGATAAAGGTGGAGGTGTTTCGATGGCTGCCAACAAATATGACGAGCTTGGTCAACCGCGGGCTGCAACTGAGGGTCCTTCCGCCTCAATCCTTGCAAATTTCCTTCACAACTAGAGAGCTGCAATGGGATAAATTTACGTATGTCATCATCCCATGACACTGAACATCACGAAAATAAGGCTAACACCTGGGAAAGGAGATGGGACAGCATGCTGCCCCTTGAAGACAGCAATCAAGAAGAGGTTTTCGCAATGAAAACCCACACATATGAGGTGTACTTCCTCGAAGAACAACCAATTGGGAATGTGGATCTTGCTCATAGCTTGGAAGAAATATTTTCTGCCCCATCCTCCCAGCCTTATGCATGCTTAATGTCCAAAGTATTGCACCCTCCACCGCACCCACCCAAGGCTGCCAATGCAACAATCAAGGATGTTATGCTTGCTCTCGACTGTCCAATGCTACTACCTTCGTATGATGACATCCAGGTTTTATCCTTCCTTGCCCCTATCATTTCTCATAACTGCACTTATTATTTTGATTATGGGAATGAGGGAAAATGAACATGTTTGTGGACTAACCATGGGTTCAATGAGCCTCCTCAATTGCTGATTTTTCATGATGATCTGGTTGAACTTGAGTGTTGCAACATTGAATTAATTTTTTCATAATATAAAGATAAGTTTGCATGGTTAAGAACGATAACAATTGCCCATTTGCTTGTGCATGCATTACAAAATCCAATGAATGTTAATGTTGGTTTGTAATGCCTGAACATAGTGCTTCGTAAATATCTTTGTACATAGCTCATTTTGAGTAGTATAGGTTTCCTATAAATACTTTGTTTTCCTGCTTTCCTTAGGTTAGTTGGTTTGTGTAGGTTGCTTGCTTCATTTTCTTTTTGTTTGCTTTTGCTTTGTTGCTACTTTGCTCGGGGTCCGTCTGCTCTTAGTTGGGCACATCTATGTGCACAACAACCATACTTATCGCCTCGGGTTGTTCTACATATTTCTTTGTCAAACTCTAATCAAGTCTTTAGAGTGGATGGTGAAGGTCTTCTGTTAGTGTCATGTGATCTGGGTGTTTAATTCGAAGAGGATAAGTTGTTGGTTTAGTCTGACTTTGAAGTATTCTGAAATCTTATAGCTCTTACACATCTTAAGAATTCGACGGTCACTATAGGGCCTTTTGTGAAGTCTAGTTAAGTGAAAAATCTAAAATTCTGCTTTAGTGGCACTATGATTCTCAGCCCTGAGTGCTAGCTTCAATGCTTGCGAGTTGAAATAAAGAGATGAAAGAAAGAAAGAAAACATTGAGAATTAAAGAGAAAATTCAGCACCGGGGTATTGAACAACTCTGCAGGGCTATGGGCCTTGCAGTGATCAGTGTATTCCGGAGAATCCATGACCATAACCTCATCCGAGGCTATGGGCCCTTTGGTAGTAACAAGGCAATATCGAATGCTTTTGAGTTAGAATAAACTCGTATAGCTTAACTTAGCGGAGCTCAAGTTCACAATAACAAGCCCGAAGGGCGGGAATTAACACAATTGCACACACTTGGATTTTCAACATCACGAAGGTTAGGTTGGCTAATGGTTTTGATCAACTGGATTGAGTTATGCGGTTTGTTTGCCTAGAGAGAATTGAACTAGAGATTTTGAGTTAAGTGATTTGATTTGTCATCAAAATGCTCACGGAACATTTCCCTAGCGAGTCGCCATTTGTTGTGCATGTTTTGCACACACGCCCCGCCGTATGCAGGGACCCCCTTTTTTTTTCTCTCACGATAGGTTGCTTTGCTCCTGTCTTGTTTTGCGTGCCCCATTTCCAAGCCCAAATTGGTCATGTGCCATCAAGCGATCAAATCCCCTACCCAAATTCACATACTTGGGGTATTCAAATCTATGGATAAATAAAGTCCCCCATCCCCTTTCTGCCTTTTGTCTTGCTTTGGTTGTTTCAGAAACGTCTGTGGACCCTTGTCGGTCCAGTTTCCACATTTTTAGCTTTGGGGACAACTTTTTGGTGGATTTAGGATGTGTTTTGGGTGTTTGATAATTACCAAGGTTTTCATCGATATTTAGTTAAGTTTTGATGGTTTTGGAACTTTCCCTCCGGAATTCCCTTCCTCCTTGGCTGTTTGGAAACATTCGTGGACCCCCGTCGCTCTTGTTTCCTCATTTTTGACTTTGGGGTCACCCTTTTTTGGATTTAGGATGTGTTTGATGTGCTTAAATGAAGCTGGCCGAGGTTACGTCAAAGTTTGAGATTTAAGTTGGTAGCTTTAGACTTCGTCCCCTTGCATTGTTTGGAGACATCCGGCGTTTGCCTCCTTCACAACTCCGGGCCGTACGCCGTGGCCATTTACGGGTTCCACCTCTCTAAGTGCCATTTTGCTTAACCAGGCCAGGCTGCCTCCTTCCCGACCCTCGAGGCCAACCCCTCTGTAGCCATTCCGAGTTCGCCTCTTAAGTCGCCATTTTGGAACATCCAGAGCCCGGGTGCCTCCTTCGACCTGCAGGGCCAGGCCCTACGTGGCCATTTCTAGGGTTTTGCCTCTCCATCGCCATTTTGGAACTTAGATTAGCCTCCTTCCTGCCTCGAGGGCATCCCTCGTGGCGTTTTGGGGAGTTAGCCTCTCCATGTTGTTTTGGAACATCCAGGCCGGGTACGCCTCCTTCCGGCCTTTGGAGCGGCCCCTGGTAAGCGTTTACGGGATTAGCCTCTCAGATCACTTGGATTTTAGGGAGATTTTTGGCCGACCACCTCCTTCCTAGCCTCAGGAAGCTGACCCCTAAAGTGGCGTTTAGGACCACGCTCCTCCGTCGCCATTTTGGAACCCGACCCGGTGCCTCCTTCCGGCCTCCAAAGCACAGCAGCCCCTCGGCTACGGGAGTCCCCATCCCTCCTTGGCTGTTTGAACGCTCGGGAGCTGCCTCCTTCCGGCTGTTTTGAACATCCGGGAGCTCACCTTCTTCCCTGCTGTTTTGAACATCTAGAAGCCTGCCTCCTTCCCGGCTGTTTTGAACATCCGGGAGCCCACCTTCTTCCCGACTGTTTTGGCTTCCATCCGCTGTCTACCTTCTGACTTTCTTCCACCATCTTTCCGCCCTCTGGCGCTCGCACCCTTGAAGCACACATTAATGTTTATGGTCCAAATGAGCTCCAAATATGAATATCAAGATCTTTTAATGATGCATGGATAAATCTAATAGGGAATTTGTAGGTTTGACTGACATTTTCCTTAACTTATGTATAAATGCACTTACAACACTTCATGTTTGCAGGAGTCAAGAAGCCTTCCGTAGGTCTATTGAAGAGGCTCATTGAGGGAGTTGTCCTACCTTTTTCTAGATGATGATGATTTCTAAGGAGCTTTCCGCTCGAATCAGGGGCCACCAATCCATTGATGCCAATCGTCGATAGACTCATTTGATCAAAGGAAGAACATTGCAAGCACATCAAGCAAAAGACAACTTTTAGGCAGTTTTAGCTACAGTGAAAAGGGAAATCAGCTAAATGACAAAATTGCTACAGTAACTGGAACTAGATGACAAAATAGGGAAAAGACAAGGAATGTATTTTAAATTGCTAGATAATGAGGGGTAGGTGAAACCCTAATGTAATTGAATCTGAGCCACTCATTGTGATTCAATCCTAGCCATTCATTTGGGCTTTGGAAAACTATAAATAGGGGCTTGCCCCTCATTTGTAAGAGTTGGAGAATTGATGTAAAGACATTCTGTAGCAATAGAAAGCAACATTGCATGATTTATGGGTGTTTCCTTTTGAGTTTGCTCTTTATGTATGCATGGTTCACCTTCCATGTTAGTTTTAGTGTTAGTTTCTTGAATGGGAGTGGTGATGGTGTTTGCTGTTTTAGTATTTGATGGATTTCCAGCTCATGCTTTTTGTGGTTCATTGATGATGAGTCACTTTGAAAAGCTAGTCTGAGCTCATTACTTCATTGCTGCAACTTAGTTCAATTACATGTGCATGATGTGCATGTACAATTTGAAAATCTACAGTCCTTAGAAGATTGCACTGGTTTTGTGCAACTGTAGGTTTCTCTTGGCCAAGCAAAACCCAGTTTAGGAAGCCTGTCTACTTTAGCAGCCACCATTGTTACTGTTCATCCGTAGTAGGATTAGAATAGCTTTCTTAACCCTTCTCCTTTGGCTATTTTTTTTAATCCTTGGTTAGATTAGGATCCAAAGCATCACCATGAAGCTAAATCAAATGAACTTGATGAGTTTCAGCTTGCTGTTTTGAGTGGATAGCCACTGTTCATTCACTTTCAACACTTTGAAACTGCATTTGCAAACCCAAATTCCATGCTTTGTAACTCATCCGTAAGTCCGCCTTGTGATTCCAGCAAATCACATCAAACTACTAAGGTATCTAAGCACTGTCATGACCTGACATCTGAGAGACCTTGGGATAGTGTTCTGCAATCTGATTTTGGAAGATTGTCTTTCAAGAGAGGTAGTGCACCTACGCACTACCTATGTTGAAAAGTGCATAAAAACACCATCAACACATATCACTAATCCACTTTTGATATTTTAGAGTGTTTGCAAATTTTGAAGGGTACTACACAAAAATAGTAGGTTATTGATTCATACAGTCAAATAGTGGCTTGATACACTTTATGGATGGGATGAGATGCTTTCTCCTGAAATAGTGTACACAAATGCTTGATTCTACACATGATGCCTATTCGCTAGGTTTTCATCATGGTACTTGCCCAAAGCACTGCCCATGTGGTTTTCACTAGAGGACAATTTTTCTCTTTACTAATTTCAATCATTTTTTATTTTTTTTGGATTTTCATATTTTTTTCTTTTTTTATTTTTTCTAAAAGATTTTTTATGCTCATGTTGAATCACAAGGTGTTTTTGACGTAGATGCCCCTATCATAATGTGCCATCAATATCCTACTTGAAGAAGTTATTTTTCCAAGATACATGCACTTGAATACAACTTTTGAGATTCTTGATCTGCTTTATTGATATCAGGGTTAACTTTATCTCTATGTTTTCATCGCGATAAAGTTCTTTCTGAATCCTTATGATGAAGGGTCATTGCCAATACATGACCAATGTGAGAATCATATATCATCAATGGAGGTGTGGATGGAGTGTGTTTAGGGATAGGAGATGGATTGGCTGACAATTTGGAACCTTTGACTCTCCAAACTCTAGAAGATTAGCAATGATGGGTGGATACGAAAGTGTACGTGGAATTAGGACCAACTGCTTGATACACTTTATACATCACTTGATATGTTTGACTGTAAGCCTTTGAATAATCATTGGTGAAGGATTTATCTTTGGAATAAATTCTTGAGATATGTCCTCTAACTCATCAGGCAATGTAGAGAGCTTTTCAATATGATCATTGGTCGATGGATCATGCATTATGTTGATAGGATCAAATAATCCTAACACTCCTTGAAATAGATCACTAAAAAGTGGCTCTTGATGTATGGTGAGTTGATCATCGGGTGGGGTAAAAACATCTTCAATCTACTCCTTAATTGAGAGATCTTGAACATTGTTTTCAGCAATTGTGGTGGAGAGATTGTGAATGTCTTCAACCATAGATTCAAGTGATATTGACATTTTGTGGTTGCTAAAATTTGAAAATGGTTTATAACCTAACACACACATTAGCATGGTTAGTTGTTAAAACAAAGCAAAATTTCAACATCCATATGAGATAATCTAACATGTTTTCAAATGCTATCCAATAACAAGATAAATAAAAGCATATAAAGAGAAACATGAAGTATATCTATCCCATATTGGATTGGTGCTACTTTGATGTGAAAGTATCCCTTTCCCAACCCTCGACAAGCTTGATGTTGCAAATTATGATGGACAAAATCAGTTCTCAATTGAAGAGAGTGACTTTGCATGAGAGTTTGTGGATCCTTTGATCAATGGAGATGGTCTCTAATTAAAGATTCTCAATTTGAAATAATGCTTATGAGAGAGAAATGTGGGATAATGATTAGACCAATGAGATGAAACCACTTGTCAACTTCTGATAGGTTGAGGAATGAACATATTTTGGTCAATGTGCCAAAGAGGGGGAGATTCAAATTTGAATTTGAGAGTTAAATGTTGAGTTTGACTTGTGCAAGAGACATGTAAGGGCCATGTAAGAGATCATAAATGTTTTGTTGGATGTACATGTGCACTTGATTTTAAATTCAAACTTGAGGGAATATTCCTCAAAGATGCCATGTTGATGAAAAATACTGATTTTATAAATGAATTAAAATGATTTATGGGTGCAAGTGGGAAAAGCTAGAGGATGTGATGGGTGGTTAGATTAGATTAATTAGTATTAGATTAACCTAGATGATGATTAGATGCTTTGATCTATTTGACTTAGATATTTTGATTTATTTAAATAAAAAAGGGATGGAATATGTATTTGGATTTCAATTAAATAAAGTTTGGTTTATTTAATTAAAACATTTATGTGAGACTTAAGTTTTTAATAAAGGGTAAAATGGGTTTTATAGGGACCCGAAACCACAAAGATTACAACATAAAAGAAAGGAAAGAAAAGTCCAACACAAAAACCAGCTACACAAAAGGTAAAAAACAAAACAAGCAGGAGCCAAACTCAAAAGATGAGGAAGGTAAAACAAAAAAAGTGAGCAGAAAATCCAACAAAAAACTAGTCACAATTAACCAAGAGTCTTCAAGACAGACTCTGTCTCTACCTCTAGGTTTTGCATGTCATAAACACCCTTCTTAAAAGTTTGAATCATTTGTAGATTGGGGGGAGCCTTCCTCTTCAAATTGGACTTGGTTCTCTTAGAAATGCTAGCATCCTCTTCTTGTTTTCTTTCATTGATTTCCTCCAGATCAACCACCAGAGACCCATGTTGTGCTTTGTCCAATTTCTCGATCATGGAATTGATGATGATGGCATTGTGTTTGGCCATACGATTGTTTTGCTCAGCAATAATTTTGATAGTATTTTTCATTTTCTCCACCTCGATTTCAATATTTTTGTTCTTTCCAGCTTGGTACCGAGTATCTTTGTTGAGACCATCATCTCTTCATTCCACCTCTTTCTTTTCTATCACCACAACCTTGGCTCCCAACTCATCTAGTTTATTTTGAAGGGCCCAATTTTTTTTATTTTTAGCTCTTTAATTTTGTTGAAAGTCCATTTCAAAAGTTTGAAATGGATATCAACATTATTTCTAGCTAAATTCAAAACATCCACAAAGGGATCCCTATCAGTGTGGAAACAAGTATTAGCAGGGTCAGAAGTAACAAGGGAGCCATTTCTAGCAATTTTATCCAACGATGAGTAAGCAGAGGGCTCAGTATTGTTAGCACCAAACTCCTCAGAGTTAGGGGAATCTTTGGAGTATGAGACAAGGTTTTTAGCCTGCGGATTCTTATTACCAAAAACGGTTTTAAGGGAATGGCTTCCTAACTCAGGCACAACATGAGCTTTAACAGTAAGTGGGTTAGGGTTTTTCTTTCCAAAATAGATAGTAGGTGGGCTAAGGATAGTTCTAGCCAGAATTAAATTGGGAAAAAACCCCGAGCAACTAGGTTCAATATTGTCTTCCTTAGAATCAAGGGAGGCTTCCAGATTAGCAAGGATGTGAATTTTTTGGTAATGCTCCACAATTACTCTAATCAAGCCTATATGCAAAATAGGGACTCTTCTAGGGTTTTTCTTATGGTCATCCAAACTTTTCCTCAAAGAACATAGAATATAGTAGGGGAAAGAAACCCTTACCCTATATTAGAAATGGTTGAACAGGGAAAAGTGATAACTATAGACCCTGGTGAAATGACCATCCACAGTTATGTACTCCATGATAACACATAGAACCTCTCTCCATAGGGCTTTTATGGTGTTAGCTTCAAAATAGCTATTAGCAATTTTGACCAATTTCACTCTTTCTTTCTCTTTTATTGGAAATTTGATGATGACATCGTCAGAAAAAACCCTATCCCTAAATTTTTTTCCCATTAGTAGACATTCCTATCACTTCAGCTACCAGGGTTTTGTTGAGCTCAACTTTCCTACCAAAAAGGGTAAGAACCCCATTATCCCATTTTTTCTCAAAAATATCTATTGCCTCCTGATTGGAACCATGGAGCTTCTCTAGGAACGAAATTAACCTTCCACTTTTAACTTTATTCCAAGCCTTAACATTTCTTGTGTGCATCTCATAGCTGTCTGACTCAATTCTTTTCCTATCTCCACCCAACTTGGCCAACACAGTGGGGTAGAGAGAGATGAAATCTTTACTAGAACTGGTCCCGCCAAATTTAAGCACCCACAAAGCGTGCAAAGCCTCCTTGCAGACTAAGCAACTAAACTCGTACCATACAATCTAATGATTGTGATGTGATAACTCCATCTTGTCCTCATTAAAGAGATGACACACCTCTTGTCCATGTGATTTATCATAATTGAATAAAGCATGGACATTAACACTTAGATCACTAAAATTTAGCAAAGTGCTATGATCATTACTCCTAACCCCTTCATTAGCAAAAAAATCCACTACAACATTGGCTTCTCTATAGGCATGTGAAATTTAATTTTTTTCAAACTTAACAAGAGTCGAGATGGCATCATCAATCCATGATTTTATTGTCCACGAGGGGGGTGACTTGCCACGAAGATAATCAATAATATTTTTGGAATCACCTTCAAGCCAGAGGTTTTTAAAGTTAAGAATTGGGGCTAAATGTATAATGTGAAAAGTGCTAGCAGCCTCAGCCAAGTGATTGGTTTGGGAACCAAGGGGAGTGGCCGTCATACCTAGAAAGTTGTCAAAGGCATCCCTTATGACTCCACCATAGCCCACCACCCCCAGATTACCTCTAGCTACACCATCAAAGTTAGCTTTCACCCATCCATTAAGTGGAAAAGACTAGTGAAGACCCTCTTTATCCTTCTTGGCCTTTTAGGCGTGCAAGGAAAATCAAGACTTATATTCCATTCCTTGGAAACTATAAGGTCATAGTATGAATGAGCTGATTTCTCAGAGTTGCTAACCTTTTGGGAAATAGCATTGGCATTTTCTTTCAAAAATCTGATAATTTTATCAAAAATAATATCCACCAGAGCTTCTCTATCTCTATAAATTTTTTTGTTGCGTTCTTTCCAAAGACCCCAAGCAACATGAGGGAAAGAGAAATCCCATACAAACTTGAGAATAGGATTGTGAGTTAAAGCTTTCCATTGAAGGAAGAAGCCTTCAATAGACAAGGGAAAAACCCAAGAAAGATGCCAAGAACTGATTATTTTTTCCCAGATTAAGGCAACAAAAGGACAATGAAGGAACATATGACGCACAAACTCTACCTCCATTTTCTGAAGAAAACATCTATTAGGTATTTGAAAGCCACATTTTCAAAGGTTTCCAATCGTGATTACCTTATTTTGAAGAATCTAGAAAAAAAATTTGATTTTAGGGACCGAATGTTTGAACCAAGCCTTCGACCAAAAGGGAGGAGAGCCCTGGTAAGAAGTAATCTTGGCAAAGGTAGATGAAACAAAATAGTTTCTCGAGGGTTCATCAATCCAGGCAAGATGATCTTCCAACTGAGCATAGCAAAGTCTAATAGCCAACAAAGAAGACTGAATAGGAGCAAGATCCTGAATGACAAGACACAGATCCACCCACTTTCCATTCATTCTGTGTTCTTTCACATAAGAACCAAAATGAGCTTTGCAATTTGTTAGCCCACCCACTAAAGGAATCAATTTTTATAAGGGGCTCCTTGAACAACCATCTATCCTCCTAGAATCTAGTTTGGTTTCAACTTCTAACTTGCTAACTAGTTCCTGAGCCCACAATATCTTTTCCACTAATAAGATTATTCCAACTGGCCAAACCTCTAGGAAGAAGATGGGAATCCTTCAGAATAATAAGAGAACAATTGCTCTCTAAATATTTGCTAGCTAGAATATATGTCCATTCACTTGAAGATGAGAAAATTATCCATATTTGTTTTGCTAGAAGGATCTTGTTAACTATTCTAATTCTTCTAAGACCTCATCCTCTGGTTGTTTTTGTTCTACACACCAGATCCCATCCAATTAGAGGTAGTTGTTTCTTTTCTTCGACACCCGGCCAAAGAAATATTTTTTGAATCTTTTCTATGGCATCTGCAAACTTAGCTGGAATCTTAAAGAGGCTCAGAGCATAGATGAACAAATTATAAAGAGAAGATTTGAGAAGTTGAAGTTTGCCTGCTTGACTTAACAAAGCTCTTTTCCAGCCAACAAGCTTCTTGCTAAACCTCTCGACCAATGAAATATAGAAGGATTTAGGAGGTTTAAGGCTTAAGGGTAAACCAAGATAGGTGGAAGGCAAGGATTCCACCCTACAACTAAGGATTATGGCAATTTTGGTCTGTCTATGAGCTAGGGTGTTGAAGAAGAACAGATAACTTTTTTGATTATTAACCAGCTGTCTAGACGCTCTCCCATATTTATCGAGTAGAGATTTCAAATTTTTTCCTTCCAAGACCGAGGCTTTACCCAAAAGCATAGTATCATCAACAAATTGTTGATGAGAACAAACCATGTTGCTTGAGGAAGGGTTCAGACCAAGAAGGGATCTATTGTCAATTAGCTTTTTCAGATTTCTTCCAAGACTTTCAACCATGATAGTGAATAAAATAGGGGAAATAGGATCACCCTATCTTCGACCTCTAGTACTTTGGAAGAAAGTAGTAGGGGATCCATTAAGCATTACAAAAATAGAAGCAGTAGACACAAGTTGTTCCACCATTTGAAGAACCCTATTGAAAAATCCAAAATCCTTTAAAATCTTAAATAAGAAAATCCAGTCAACTCTATCATAGGCTTTTGATATATCAAGCTTTAACAAGAATCCTTCAGTCTTAGATTCCACCAAGGAATGGATATTCTCATGCACAGTAACAATAGAGTCAAGGATTTTTCTACCAAGTACAAATCCATTATGTTGAGGTGAAATTAAAGAAGGAAAAATAAGTAATAGTCTCGAATTCAAAACCTTAGAGATGATTTTATAGATCAAATTATCGAGGCTTATGGGTCTAAAGGCCTCAAAGTTTATCACTCCCAGTTTCTTAGGGATTAGAACTAGGAAGGTGGCATTCAATTCTTTTAGGAGACTTCTGGATCCAAAAAATTCTTTTACAGCATTCACCACATCGTCTCCAACAATCTCTCTGAACCATTGGAAGAAAAACAAAGGGAAACCATCTAGACCCAGAGCTTTACTCCTATAAAAGGAGAAAACAACCCTTTTGACTTCCTCATTAGTAGGGATAGCAAACAACATTGAGTTATTTTCTTGCTTGATAACTTTCGGTATAGCATCTATTAAATGATCCTGATCATTTTGGTTAATTTCATCATTCTTGGGAAGAAGGTTTTTAAAGAATGAAACATCATGCTTTCTAATATCATCCTCCTCCTCATATCTAGTACCATTCACTTCAATTTGAGATATTTTGTTGATAGCTCTTTGTTTTGAGGCTAATAGATGGAAGTACCTAGTATTTTTGTCACCTATAGATAACCATAAAGCTCTAGATCTTTGCCTCCAGAACTCCTTTTTTATAATGTCATGCATCTTAATGAGTAGCTCATTCTCTCTTTCCTTTGTATCATTCAAATATCCCTCCTTCTAGACTTTATATTGAATCTCCCCCAGTTTCATCTGAAGGTAAGATTTGATTTTAAAGATGTTCCCAAAGGACTCTTTCTTCCATTTTTTCAAGTTACATTTCACCTCCCTTAGTTTTTTAGCTATTCTAAGCATAGCAGTAGCAAAAATACTTATATTCCACCATTTTCTAATTTTCTTCTTTAAAAGCAGGATGCGAGAGCCACATTTTTTCAACTCTGAAGGGGATATTTTTCTTCTTTTTTATAGGATCCTCAACAAAACTAATAGGGAAGATGTGATAATTAAGTTAAGAAAAAGTTGATTTATTTAATTTAAATGGATAATCTTAGGAATGAATTAAAGACCTAATTTACTGGGTGAATGGATTTCAAGAGTTTGATTTATTGAATGAGTAGATGAATATGATCTAAGTGCATAGTGCTAATTTCATGTGTCTAAATTTTTCCCCTCTATTAAGCAATTTACTTGTTTTGGTTCAAAGAATAAACTTTCTGTGATCAAAATTCTTTTTTTTTTAATTTTCTTGGATGCCCCAGCAGAAAGAAGTACACTAGTACAATAAAAATGATGTACTTGTGTACTTAAGTTTATCATTGTAATGTATATATCTCTACACTTAATTATGTTAAGTGTTCATTTATAGATGTATGCACATTGTTTAATTGTGCTATATTATGGGTTCACAATGTAATCTTGAGATTTGTTAAGTATCATTGTGAAGTGGGTTCATGTTTAGTAATGTTGTCAAGTGTACCATAGAGGAGAAAGTTTTTATTGCATTGAAATAATTTCATTACATGTATTGTATATTAATGCACATCTTATGTTATGTTGTACTTTAAAAAGAAAATTGTGTTGTATTTGTTAGTTATTGATGTCCTTTGGGGATTGTGTGGTGGGGTGTTACATGAGAAGTTGTCTATTTTTTGGTGACACCCCTCATGGGAAATTTTTTGCAAAGTATTTTAACCATTCCGAAAATAATTCTTTCATCATACAAGCATTCTCTTGAATTACCATGGATGCCCTTGGCTCACAGTTAACCATATAGTTTCTAATGTTCCTTTTGGACATGAACAAATAATAGCCAAGTATAGATTGACCTATTGCACTAACACAAGCTAGAACAGTGATCCATTATCTACTTTTAGAAATTAATTTTGGAACACATTTGGTCCCTATTTTTGAAATTAATATCATTACACAATTTTTTCCATTCTATACACTTGTTTCATCACAATTCCATATTTCGTCGGGACCATAATTGATTTTTTTGTACTACTCCAAGTTATCATAGAATAAAGAAACTATTTCGAGGCATAGAATTATAGCTCAATATGTGTCCACTCCTTTGGGTGTATGAATTTTCAAATCAAGATGCCTTTGATGAAATCCAACCCACCATGACCTCCCTAATATCCCATTTATGAAAGGGTTAGGCCTTGCTCCAACCATTTGGGCCACTATTGACTTAAGTTGTGAGATTTTAAGTTCATGGCCAATATTAACCATGTCTTTACACCACTACACAATTTTAGCTTCTTCTTCATTAGATAGGACTTTTGGTGGCCCCTTCCATTTTGTGAATATCATAGCATTGAGCCATGCCCACAAATTGCTAGGCGAGATTCCCCATTTGATAGATAAACCTCTGATTGATATTTTATTGTCCTTAACATCTACAATAGTTTTTTTTATGTGATGCATATACCAAATTTTTGTGAATAGATCTGCGATTGTCACATGGTCAATAGGTGGCAATTCCATTTCTACCTCAGTATTATGAATAGCGAGTCCAAAATCATCATTTTCATTTATCTATTCTGCATTTTTAAAATTAGCATCCTTGTTGATGTAGACTACTGGCTCTTCATCAAAAAAATTTGGAACATTGAACATCACTCCATGAGGTACTCTAATTAAGTGCCTCCCACTCACTCTTTTCCTCTTTTGCCTTGGTACCATGATTATCAGTGATCCTGTACATTGCAATCAATAAAGTTTCAAAAAAACAATATTGAAAGTGGTAAAAAGAAGTTGAAATCATTATTGAAACAACCAACAAACCCAAGAGTACCATTTTTTTCATTTTGTAAGGGGAATGATTTTTTTTGTCACCTCATTCCATGGAGAGAAGACATCAACAAACATATGTATATCTATGTAATTTATATGTATACACACATGTACATATATATCTCTATGTATATGTATGTATACACATAATTACACAAAAAATCATTGATATTCATTGCAAAATAGAAAATGGGATATTTGTGTCACTCTTAACATGCAATTAAAACTATTTTATCATTCAATTCCATTCAAAAATCAATGGCTTTAACTCATGTTAGCACCTTTTAAAAAAAATTGGTGCCCATTACAAATCACACCTTCACATTAATCGCCAATCATTAGCAGTGGAAAGCAAACACATTACACTCCAATTATAATTCATTTGGGGTCTAATTAATGCATATGACTAATGTTTTCTTTTGGGTATCCCATTCTTTTCCATCATTGTATTTGGGTTTACATATATATACATACATATAGATGTGTTTATATGTATTTCTATAGATATATGTATACATGTATGTAGATATCTGTACATATACATACATACATACATACATACATACATACATACATACATACATACATACATATATATATATATATATATATATGTAAAAGGCACATTGTACAAAAAATGAAAGAAGATGTGTTGTATTCAACAATGATAGGATATTAATTTTAATAGAGGTAGATTGATTACAAACTTGGATTTTTAGAAATGTGTAGAAAAAGGTAACCAAGGGTTTCATACTAATAATTCCTCATTCACATGAATACATAAGTGCATTTTCATATAGATGTTTAATATTACAGGCAAGGGTTTGATGAGATTAATTCCTTAAGCATAAAGATTTGTAAAAAACCAAGCAATTTTAACATATATGGTGTATAATAAATGGAGAGCAAGAAATAATCATTTAACTCCAAAAAAATCATGGGAAAAACCAACCACCATGACCTAACAAAGTCAAAAAACACATGGCAAAAAGGAATTGAAGAGGAATGATTTATTTCATAAACAAGTAGTAATAATTTTTCAATCAGTGAATAAACCCTTCTTGGGTCCTGTTGGTGTATGTTTTATCATCCACCGAACACTATTCTAAATAAAATGTCCAAAGACACTCTATCCTCTCTTGAAAAACCACCATGTATGCTAATATTGCGAGAAGATCATATGGCGATTCCAAGGTTTCTTTAGTCGGGTCTCGACGTGTGGATAAGCTCAATGGCCATTGTGATATGCTGGTAATAAACAAGGGGAATTACGTAAGAAAACCTTCACAAGTTTATGAATTAGGGAATTTATCATTAAAGGCTCTCAATTAGGACTTTCAGTGGATCTCAAAAAATGGAAAAAGGACAAGGGTTTAGGAGAATCTAGTCTATGCCTAAGAATTCAAGAGACAATAAGGATTTGGTGAAGGGAATAAACCACACTTTGTTTCACCTCCTGTAGGACAACATACACAAAATGGGTGCAATCTTCAAGGGTTGTGAGAATAATTTTCAAACCTCGAATGAGGCTGAAGTTAAGTTTCCACAATTAAGAGCTCAGGCTAACTTTACGCATCGAATGCAAATCATCCATTCAGAGAAAGTATGATCTACACTTCACCATTGAATCAATATGATCAATCTCTCATTCAATTAACTAACTTTCAAAGCAAATTCTACCTAATCTAACTTTAACTTTAATCTATGGCGGAAGATGATATACAACGTTGCTTACTATTTGACAATAAGAAGTTATTCAAGGCAAATCATGCTCAAGAGCTTTTATTATTCAAAATAGTCTCAATGCAACAATCTCATATTCTATCTCCACACAAATGAAAGTGAGAGAACATAAGTTTATATAGAGCTTCAAAAATGAAATGAAGGGCCGAGATTAAAACAAGATTAACGGCCAAGATTATTACAACCAAACCCTATTTAGGGTTTCCCAAAATAACAAGAGTCATCTAGCAGTAAACTATCAGTAGAGAGGTAGTTAAAGCTATATTCTAGGAGAGGAATCCTTATCCTTCTAAGATGCATTGCGTTCTACGAATCTGGACACTATTGCAATGACCTCCTCCATCGTGACAAGTGGTAGCATGCTGATCTAGAATTCGAGCTCGTCCAAGTTCTCTGCACATTTGGAAAAGGGATTTTCCCATTCTGCTTCCTGCTTCCTAAAGCCATTCCGGATGGCCGAAAGACTTTCCACTCTCACAAAATCCTTTCTTAGAAGTGGTCCAGTAGTTGAGAAGAAAACTCCTTGAACCCTTCATTTCAACTCCTCCAGCTACATATCCTCTTCTGGGACAATCTCTTGATCAAACATTTTTGCAGCTGTCATGTGAATCTTCTCTCAGATTTCCTTTACCTGCTCCTTAGTTCTAAGTCCATCCACTTTTTCCTTCTCCAAAACTTCCCTACGTATAGTTACTGCCCAAAACCAATGATTGAAATCATATGCTACTCCTGTAGCAATCACCTTCCCAGTGACCAACTCCTCTCTTGGAGTGTCTTT
Organism: Sequoia sempervirens; assembly: GCA_007258455.2. NCBI lineage: Eukaryota > Viridiplantae > Streptophyta > Pinopsida > Cupressales > Cupressaceae > Sequoia > Sequoia sempervirens. The sequence continues at coordinate 2,012 of VDFB02279540.1, read as the reverse complement.
CAATAGCCTGAGGCATGGAATAAGCCTCTCCTGCATATCCGAAAGTCCTTCCCATGTTCCTGCCATATCCATAAATCTAGAAAGAAAGCATGAGGTTTTCCCATAAGCAAGTGCCAACTTCTCCATGAACAATGCTGCTTCTATGCCTTCACTTGCCATCCAGTCCTGAGCGTCCTTGGCCATCACAATTTTGTACTTGACATCCTTGGTCACCTCCTGTGATGAATTGAGGAGAGGAGGAACAATCACACTACCTTGATCAAGTGGCTAGGTCAAATGTTGTATATATTCCTTGAGACATTCGGCCTCCTTCTTATACTCCTTCTTAGCCACTTCCTTTTCCAGTCTCACTTTGATGGTCAAGACAGAATTATCTAACTCCTCTACTTCTTGACCTTTCGAGGTTAGGCCAAGGTCAACAGTGGCTATAGAATACTCTTGAGGAGTAATTTCATCCTGTGGCTTGTCCACCGTGGGTACTGCAATGTGCATGGAATGATTTCCTGTCTCGTTCCTCTGAATAGTGGAGAATTTCTAGGCAGGCTTCTTGATGACGACTTGCTCCAATCATGCAAAGAAATTAGCAGTATCATCCTCCTCTTCTTGAGCTTCTGCAGGTACCTGGATCTTCATTCTCTCCAACAACCATTCTAGAATGGTTAGCTGTTCAATCCCATCATTGACCTGAACCTCTTCCTCGTTTGGAACATCCACAACCCCTCTGAGAGCAGAAATCATCCCCTCCTCAAAGTCATTGTTCAGAGCTTCTATCTCATTGTCTGAACCTAAGATTTCCATGCCTGTAGGTGATGGAGGCTCTTCATCATCTAGCTGAATAGGTTCAATATTTTCCTCTTGAACTGCAGGAGGTTCAAGCATCTCTACCAAGGAATCATCTATAGTAGCTACCAACTCATCAATATTCTTGGATGCTGCTGAATGAGAAGGTTCTCCCTTATGCCTCTTGGAAGCGGGCTCAGCACTTGGCATTATTTCTTTCCTTTTCTCTCCTATCCCGACCAAGTCTTGATGGGATGCACCGACATTAGAGGAATATGATTCTGACTCACTTAGTAGGTCATATGTGAGCGTGATTCCTCTCAGTCTCAATTCTTGGGCATGATAATCAACCCACCACTGAGAGTATTTAGTCACTGGTCTCATTAAAGTTGCCAAGTCTACGTGCTCAGGTTCTGACCATTTCACTGGAGGGAGAGGTCGACTTTCCTCGAAGCGTGGCTGGGCGTGGTTTCCATCATCTTGTAACTGATCTAGCACCCAGAAAAACTCAATTTCCCTCATGAAATCTAGTGGCATCCTGGACCACATTTTTCATCTAACTTCATATTCATCGGCGGTATTTGACCATAAATCTTCCAGTTCCATCTTGTGCTTGTATTTTCTCCCTTCTACTGTCTGGATATTATGGTGTGGGTCAAAGTTGACCCTGGACTTGTAGGCCATGAAAGGATACCACTGGATCTCCAACCTTGCACTCTCAGCTACCTGTCCTGATGGACAATACTCCAACATGTTCCCAATGAAAAATGGGAATGTGATAGATGCCTTCTTGGTTGGCCTTTGGATGTTCTGGTACTCCTCCAACTGTCTCAGGAACTCAAGCAATATCATCTGATTTGTCGAATAGATGGGAAATTTATAGGGATTTCCAGTAAATCCCTGGATCCTGACATATGTGAACTTCAGGAACTGGATGAACCAAGACCCGTACTTACTGATTAAACTTTTCGCTTCATGGCTCAGCCTCTGATGCACTCCTCCTTGAAGATTTCTGGTAATATGCATTAGGAAGGCATCATGCACCCTCCTGAAGTGAGTCTTCTCCTTCAATTGGAGCTGTGGATAGCAGTCGTAAGGCCTAAGCTCATTCTCCCCATTGCCAATTCTGCCCTTGCAAATCAATCCCCTGTTGCCAATTCTGCCCTTGCAAATCAATCCTAGATACTTGTATGATCTAGCCAATAGGTATACAACATATGAACTCATATGAA